>CM046454.1:67278002-67425502 GCA_025506515.1 Flaveria trinervia
CGAGTTGGTTCAAGTGAGCAAAATCGTCGTGAAGTGAGTCAAATCGAAGCTCTTCTCGTTATGGTCATTTGTGTGAGTTCTAGGACCCCTCTTTACACGTTTTTGAATGGCTTTAGGGCTGGAACACATATGAAAAATCAGGTTTTTATGTCTGTGTGTGACCCGCTTGTATATGTGTATGTGTGTGCATGATTCGTTCGGGTCTTGCTTTTGTGCTTGTGTGTGCTTGAATGGTGTCGTGGTATGCATTCCTAAGGTTTAGGATGGATGATTTGGGCTTAGAATGAGTTTGGATGAGCTTGGAGGTTGAAAATGGCAGATTAGGTTCGGGATGAACTGCATTATGTACCAGCTAGGGCTAGGCGACCGAATGGAGGCCATACGACCAATTGGGGTGCGATTGAGGGTTCATTCGCATGATTGGGGTTCATTTGCACGATTGAGATTCATTCGCACGACTAAGAGCCCAGTGGCATAAATGCTCATCCACATTAGTTCATCCGCATTAGATCCATTCGCATGGGACTCATCCGCATGGAGTCCATCCGCATTAGTTTCGTTCGCACGATTGGGTGTCCATTCGCATGGGTGTTCATCCGCATTGGTCCATTCGCATGATGCTCATTTGCATGGAGGCCAAGCGACTGAAGGGTTTCCATACGCTCTAAAAAGGGCTGTTGCACCCGAGGAAAAGTGTAGTTTAACTTCTGACTTTCGGGGAGAAAGTGTTGATGTAAGTTTTGACGTAAGGGTTCCCGTAAGTTCATGTATGGTGACCGTTGAGGTCTTAGAGAGCATGTTGGGCATGATGATGATGTTGTCATGATTATGAATGTTATGTATGTATGATGTTACCCTGTATGATGCTGATGACTATGTATGTTATGTTCCTTATATTGATGCATGTTTATCTTTCATGTGGCTTTACGGGTTATGTTAATGAATGAAGTAAAAGTATTATGTAACGTATTGTGGAAGATAATGAAAAGTGGAACATGATAAATGCGTGCATTAAAGAATGATGAAAGTAATGAAAGTCTTGCCAGCATTAGATATCAGAACACGCCAATTATAAGGTGTTAGCCCAACGGTGTGTGGGTTCGCTACCCTGGGAGGATGCACATCGGGGTCTTTCTTTGTGATCAAACATTTGTATAGAACCTTTACCACTTACCCCTGGTACTACGGCACCATGTTTAGCTGTCTATTTATTGACTTCGACCCAGTAGCCATATAGTTCGGGTTGTAGCACATGGTATTGGTATGGAAGATATCAGATGCCCAAGCAAAGATGTAAAGATGAATGAACGAAAGAAGAAGATAATTATAACTATTATCTATGTGTATGTATGATGTATGATCGCATGAAAGTAAACAACGGTTCTAACGAAAGAAAAGTATGGTTTATTTTATAAAACTATATCTCACTCAGCAACAATGACTTTGAGGTGTTTCTAGTTGGCAGGTAATGATTGTTGAGGATGGCACGAGGTGGCTACTTAGCTCTTTTGGATGGCATCTTTTGTTAATTTTTTTGCATTGTAATATGAACGAATGATGTTTTGAAATGAACGCTTGTATTAACTTACAAAAGCATTTGTAATGATATGAAAAGTTATTTTTATGTTTCCACTACAACGTTTTATGAATTGATTAAATGTAATTATATGTTTTATGAGCAATGATTGGCCAACTGTAGGCGTCCCGGGAACGTGGCCTTACAAGTTGGTATCAGAGCCAAAGTTTAAATGAAATGGGTAAACTTTCAAAATAAACCATAACTTAAACTGAGAATGGGACGAAAAAGGAAGGGATGCCAATCTAAGTAGCCGCGTGCCATCAGGTATTTCCGTAAAGTTAACCGGTATTACATGCGCATGTGATGTGTTATGTGTTTGTGTGGATTTAAATACTGATGTAGTCAGGATAGGTAATGCTCGGGGTGTGAAGAGTAAAGTAAGGGCTAATCACAACTGGCCACTATAATTAGGGACTTACTGTACTTGACATAAACTGAGTTGTTCCCTTGAATGACAGTGTTGGTGTTTGAATCTTTCAGTGT
The DNA here is from genome assembly GCA_025506515.1 of Flaveria trinervia. NCBI lineage: Eukaryota > Viridiplantae > Streptophyta > Magnoliopsida > Asterales > Asteraceae > Flaveria > Flaveria trinervia. Next base: position 67,280,065 of record CM046454.1, read on the forward strand.
GCGTGTGAATGGCGGTGGTAGATCTTCGAAAGCTTCACGTGGTGGGGTCATGGTGCTGAACCGTGACCCAAGAGAGGAAGACCCAGAGTTAAGAAGGTGGTTCATGAGGAACTCGAGACCCCCCATCCGAAGGGTGGTGATGAGAGTGCAAACCTGAGGGCCTCGGTGAAGGAGGCTATTGTTGAAGAAGTTCATCAAGTCATGCAGACGATCTTACCGTTTGTAGTAACTAAAGTTATCAAGGGTGTACGAGAAGGGGAAAGAAATGAGAGAAATAGGTCTTCGGGAGGACGGGAGCAATGAGAACCTGAAACGGTTCCATCTAATGATGAAGAGGAAGAAGAAGAGCCTCTGTCGGAGGCAACACGAGGCTGTAACAATGGGTATTTATGAGGTGCAAGCCCCCTACCTTCGATGGTAACGGCATTACTTCTACCGCTCACCGGTGGGTGAGGGAAATGGAGGCTGTTCTTGATATCAATGAGTGTTGGGAGGACCAGAAGGTGAAGTTTGCTACCCCCACTCGTTGTAGACTTGGCTCTATGTTGGTGCGACAATATTGTCCAAGTTGAGGGTGGTCGGGCCATAGGAAGGATGAGGTGGGAGGAGTTGAACAAGATGGTGATTGAGGAGTTTTGCCATCATAAGGAGATGGATAAGAGAGAGAGAGAGTTCCTGCAGCTGGAGGCAGGAACCATAACACACCAGCATTACACCACCGGATTCAATGAAATGGAATGGCTCGTGCTGGATCAGGTGACGCCTCTGTCTCGGAAGATCAAGAGGTACATTCAGGGCTTACTGGTGGATGTCGCAGGCACATGATCGCCGCCCGACCAAGAACATTTAGGTCGGCGGTCGATATGGCAAGGAGGCTATATGATGAGCGGGAGGTGGTGGTGACTGAAGCGAGCAAGAAGGGTGGTGGCGATCGGAACTAGAACGGGAAAGGGGGTTGGTCGGGTGATGCCTCGACGGGTAACAAAATGGCATGGGTGGATGACCGTCGTGGGGCCACATCGAGCGCGAGGTCGAAGAGGTGTGGCAAGTGTGGAAGGGAGCATGCGGGAGAATGTTGGTTGGGGTTGAATGTGTGCTTCAAATGTGGGAAGACAGGGCACATCGCAAAGGATTGTCATGTGGGCAAATGTTTCAACTGTGGTGAGGAGGGTCACATGAGTAGGGATTGTAAGAAGCCGCAGGCTGAGGGTTCTGGGGGTGACGAAGAAGACGGGAAGTGAAGGATCTAGGGCGAGCACCAGGGCATTCACTATGACACAGGAGGAGGCTAGGATGGACCCTGATGTCGTGTCCCGTACATTTCTAGTGAACCAACTTTAGCTTATGTGTTATTTGATTCGGGTGCTAATAAAACTTGTATTTCTGCTGCTTGCTGTGCTAAGCTTCCTATTAGTAGTAGATGTGTTTATGCGCCCTTTGATGTAGAAACTGCCATAGGTAAGTCTACCAGGATTTCTGCGATGGTAGAGAACGTGATGTGGAGCTAGAAGGTCATAAGTTTCCTCTTAGACCGTTCGTGATGACCTTAGGGGGTTGTGATTTGGTTCTTGAGATGGATTAGTTGGCGGACTCCAAGGCGAACATTGTGTGTCGCAAGAAAATGATTTGTTTGACAGCGCCTGATGGGAGTTTCATAACTGTTTATGGGGATCGGGTTACCATGATCCCGAAGGTAATCTCAACGGTGGTGGCGGGAAAGTGCATGAGGCGTGGATATAACGCCTATTTGGCCTATGTAAAGGATGTGGATACGCCAACCACACAACTGTCTGATGTATTGGTTGTGTGTTACTTTCCAGACGTGTTCCCAGAACACTTACCAGTCGTGCCACCTGACCGAGAGATCGAGTTTCAGATTGATCTGATACTGGGTGCCCACCTGTTGCCAAGGCACGTATCGGTTGGCTCCAATAGAGATGAAAGAGTTGATGGAGTAGTTACAAGAGCTACTTGATAAAGGGTCCATTAGACCGAGTATCTCTCCTTGGGGTGCTCCGGTTCTATTTGTGAAGAAGAAAGACGGTAGTATGAGGATGTGCATTGACTACCGAGAGCTGAACAAGTTGATGGTGAAGAACCGATACCCCTTCCCGAGAATAGACTATTTGTTTGATCAGCTTTAAGGTGCCAGTTGGTTCTCAAGGATAGACCTTCGATCTGGTTCCCATCAGTTGAAGGTGAAGGAGCAGGATATCCCTAAAACAGCTTTTCGCACGCGCTATAGTCACTACGAGTTTCTTGTCATGTCTTTTGGTTTGACCAATGCGCTAGCTGTTTTTATGGATCTGATGAACCGCGTGTGTCGGCCTATGTTGGACAAATCAGTGATTGTGTTTATTGACGATATCCTGATTTATTCAAAGAGCGAGATTAAGCATGCCAACCACATTCGGGAGGTTTTGGAGACGTTGAGAAAGGAGAAGTTGTACACCAAGTTCTCCAAGTACATATTTTGGTTGGGTGAAGTTCAGTTCTTGGGTCATGTGGTGAATCCTGATGGGATCATGATGGACCCGGCAAAGGTGGAGGCGGTGATGCAATGGAAGTCTCCTAAGACGCCATCCGAGATTCGTAGCTTCTTAGGTTGGCAGGCTACTACAGAAGGTTCATCCAAGACTTTTCCAAGATCACTTCTCCACTAACCAATTGACCTGGAAAGATGTAAAGTTTGTATGGGGTCAAGCTCAAGAGAAGGCATTCGAGCAATTGAAGGTGAAGTTGACTCAACCTCCTGTTTTGTCATTACCTGATGGAAGCAGAGATCTGGTGGTTTATTCCGATGCTTCCTACTCGGGGTTAGGGTGCGTGTTGATGCAAAGAGGGAAGGTTATAGCTTATGCATCCCGGCAGTTAAGGTTCATGAGGTCAATTGTCCTATTCATGACTTGGAGCTAGCAGTTGTGGTCTTTGCACTAAGGATTTGAAGGCACTATCTGTATGGGACGAAGTGCACCATTTTCACTAACCACAAGAGCTTGAAGTACTTCTTTGAGCAAAAAGATTTGAACATGAGGTAGAGACAATGCTTAGATCTTATAAAGTACTATGATTGTGAGATCTATTACCATCCGAGCAAAGCCAACATGGTGGCAGATGCCCTTAGCCGAAAGGAGAGGCCGGAGCCGATTTGGGTGAAGGCGTATCAGCTAATCATGACCTCTGACATGATGAAGCAAGTTAAAGAGTCTGAAGATGAGGCATTGAAGGAAGATCATCTTAACTCGGAAAGAATGAGAGGTCTGGTTGGGGAATTGGGTGAAAACACACTTGGTGTTAAAACACAATTTGGACGGGTGTGGATTCCTCGTTTTGGAGATCTACGGGTGAAGATTTTGGATGAAGCTCACAAGACTCGATACTCCATTCATCCATGTGCCACAAAGATGTATCAAGACATGAGGAACGATTACTAGTGGTGGGGTATGAAACGTGACATGGTGGAGTACGTGAGTAAATGCCTTACTTGTCTACAGGTGAAGCCGAGCATCAAAAGCCATATGGAAGATCCAACCTTTGGATATACCAAAATGGAAGTGGGAGCACATCACCATGGATTTCATCACGAAGCTGCCGCGTATCCCGAAAGGGTATGATGCCATATGGGTGATTGTTGACCGCTTGACGAAGAGTGCTCACTTCCTACCGATCCGCAAGACATATTCATCTGAGAGGTTGGTGGATCTTTTCAATAAGAGATTGTAACTCGTCACGGTGTATCGGTATCCATTGTATCTGATCGCGACACCCGGTTTACCTCCAAATTCTAGAAAAAATTCCACGACGCCATGGGGACGAGGTTAGATATTATCACAGCTTATCATCCCCAACTGATGGTCAGTCAGAAAGGACCATTTAGACATTGGAAGACATGCTTCGGGCATGTGTGATTGATTTTGGGGGTAGTTGGGATGACCACTTACCGTTAGTTGAATTCTCATACAACCACAACTATCATGCCAGCATTGGTATGCCACCATATGAGATGTTATACGGTAGAAGATGCAGAACACCCGTTTGTTGGGGTGATATTGGTCAGAAGGAGTTGGGAGTGTCGAGGTGATCGAGGCTATGGCTGAGAAGCTTGAGAGGATCAAAGCCTTATGAAGGCAACCAAAGATAGACAAAAGTCATGCGCTAACAAACGACGCAAACAGATTGAGTTCCAGGTGAGTGGTCGGGTTATGTTGAAGGTCTCACCTTGGAAGGGTATTATTGATTTAGAAAGCGAGGCAAGTTGAGCCCAAGGTACATAGGCCCTTTCCGAATCGTTGCTTGAGTAGGAGAGGTGGCCTATAGACTGGAATTACCGGATGAGCTAAGTGGAATCCACCTGACATTCCATGTATCTCATCCGAGAAAATGCTTGGCAGATGAGGATATGATTGTTCCACTCGAAGATATCGAGGTAGACGAGTGGCTCAATTATGTGGAGCAACCAGTGGCAATCATCAATCGAAAAGATAAAAGGCTGAGAAATAAAGGGTTCCTCTTGTGCGTGTACAGTGGAAGCACAAGAAAGGATCCGAGTCAACGTGGGAGACTAAGGAATAAATGAGACAGCATTACCCATGTTTGTTTGAGGAATAACAGGTTTCGGGAACGAAACCTATTTAAGGGGGTTGGACTTGTAACACCCGGTTATTTATTTATTTTGAAGCCGACGAATAAAGAAGAAAAGAAATAAAGTCCAAAGTCGAGGGACCAAACTCACCAATGAGAGAAAGTTGGGCATGTGGTGATATTTGTAGGGAGATGGCAGCCATAACCCTCCCCCCACACTCACATTTTCACCCAAAGGAAAGAGGAGAAGACAACAAGAAGAGAAAATGGAAAAAAAGTTGGTTTGAGTTGGTTCAAGTGAGCAAAATCATCGTGAAGCGAGTCAAATCAAAGCTCTTCTCGTTGTGGTCGTTTGTGTGAGTTCTAGGACCCCTCTTTACACGTTTTTGAATGGTTTTGGGGCTGGAACACATCTGAAAAATCAGGTTTTTATGTGTGTGTGTGTGACGTGCTTGTATATGTGTATGTTTGTGCATGATTCGTTTGGGTCTTGCTTTTGTGCTTGTGTGTGCTTGAATGGTGTCATGCTATGCAATCCTAAGGTTTAGGATGGTTGATTTGGGCTTAGAATGAGTTTGGATGAGCTTGGGGTCGAAAATGGCAAATTAGGTTCGGGATGAATTGCATTCTGCACCAGCTAGGGCTAGGCGACCGAATGGGGACCATACGGCCGATTGGGGTGCGATTGAGGGTTCATTCGCACGATTGGGGTTCATTCACACGATTGAGATTCATTCGCACGATTGAGATTCATTCGCACGACTGAGAGCCCAGTCGCATAAATGCTCATCCGCATTCGGTCATCCGCATTAGATCCATTCACATGGAGTCCATCTGCACTAGTTTCATTCGCACGATTGGGTGTCGATTCGCACGGGTGTAAATCCGCATTAGTCCATTCGCATGATGTTCAGTCGCATGGAGGCCATGCGACTGAAGGGTGTCCATAGACCCTAAAAAGGGATGTTGCACCGGAGGAAAAGTGTAGTTGAACTTCTAACTTTTCGTGCAGATGTAAGTTTTGACATAAGGGTTCCCGTAAGTTCATGTCTCGTGACTGTTGAGGTCTTAGCGAGCATGTTGGGCATGATGATGATAATGTTGCATGATTATGCATGTTATGTATGTATGATGTTGCCCTATATGATGCTGATGACTATGTATGTTATCTTCCTTATATTGATGCATGTTTCTCTTTCATGTGCCTTTACGTGTTATGTTAATGAACGAAGTAAAAGTATTATGTAACGTAAAGTAGAAGATAATGAAAAGTGGAACATGATAAATGCATACATTAAAGAATGATGAAAGTAATGAAAGTCTTGCCAGCATTAGATATCGGGACACGCCAATTATAAGGTGTTAGCCTAACAGTGTGTGGGTTCGCTACCTCGGGAGGATGCACATCGGCGTCTTTCTTTGTGATCGACCATTTGTATAGAACCTCTACCGCTTACCCCTAGTACTGCGGCACCATGTTTAGCTGTCTATTTATAGACTTCGGCCCAGTAGCCATATAGTTCGGGGTGTAGCACATGGTATTGGTATGGAAGATATCATGATGCGCAAGAAAAGATGTAAAGATGAATGAACGAATGAAGAAGATAATTATAACTATTATGTATGTGTACGTATGATGTATGATCACATGAAAGTAAAGAACGGTTTTAACGAAAGAAAAGTATGTTTTATTTTATAAACCTAGAACTCACTCAGCAATGTTGACTTTGATGTGTTTCCAGTTGGCAAGTAATGATTGCTGAGGATGGCACGAGATGGCTACTCAGCTCTTTTGGATGGCATTTTTTTGTTAATGTTTTTGCATTGTAATGCGAACGAATGATGTTTTGAAATGAACACTTGTATTAACTTGGAAAAGCATTTGTAATGATATAAAAAGTTATTTTTATGTTTCCGCTGCAATGTTTTATGAATGATTATATGTAATTATATGTTTTATTAGCAATGATTGGCAGCTGTAAGCGTCCCGGGAACGGGGCCTTACAGAGATACAAAAGGATGACTTACGTATACGTAACCTATACTTGCATATGTAAACTTTGTTTTAGGCATACGTAACTGGTATACATTATGTATCATATATATATATATTACGTGTATGAATTTGAGTGACATATAGGTAATCTATACAATAAAGATTGCACATCTTTTATTCAAATTTTTAGCGTGGTCTAGACGGTTGAAAATTTAAAGATTTAATTTGATGGTGAAATTATAGTTTCTTTGCGTTACGTATATATAACATAGTGTTTTATACATGTAACACATTGTTCTATGTACGTAACACAATGTTCCATATACGTAACGCATTGTTACATATAGTTATTTCAATTAGAATTCTTATTCTGCTAGTAAAAATTTGTTTTGTACATATACGAAACAATAATATATATATATATATATATATATATATATATATATATATTTGTTTGACAATAATTAAGGAGGGAGGAGAGAGAAAGAGTAATGTAGGAAATTTAAATAACTAAACCTAACAGTTTACAAATTATTATAATTGTCTTTTCCTATATTACCTTTAAACCTTTATCAAATACTCATAATTCTCAATCTAATTTCAAAAATGACAATAGTCAATATCAACCATATATTAAATAAATCAAAGGTTATAAAATGGTTTTCTTAGATTCCTTTTAGAATATGGTTTTCTCTTGAACCCTTTAGTCGATATCAACCATATATATATATATATATATATATATGGTAGGATTATCTTGAAAACCACTTTTTTTGTTAGAACTCTAAAAACCGAAGTTTAGCCACTCATTTTTTATCACATGCAAATCAAATGTCATTTCCCCCATTTTTAAGATGTTTTTAACTTTTTACAAGACATCATTTTTTCAAAAGAAATTCACCACAAAATTTAGTAATATTTTTCCAACGCCTACCATATTGATATACTATTTAAAAAATCGTCAATCCATTGTTTACGTATGTGAAAATCTGGTTATACATATGTGTAATACTGAATTTACACATGTGTAAATCCGGTATTACGCATATGTAAAACGAATTTACATATGTTTACATATGCCCCTTATATGAAAAGAAATTTTTTATCAATGAGGGTAATTAAGCGAACATTTTTGTGTTTTTATTTTTTATTTTTATGTTATTTTTTATTTATAATTTTTTTAAATATGTTTTTAATCACAATTTTGTCATTAAAACTAGTGGTTGAGATTGTTCTTAGAGTTCTCACAAAAAAATGAGTTCTTATTTGATCCCTTCCCTATATATTGCATGACCGTTAGAAGGAAGCAATGCACTTTTACAACATAACAACACAAGTGAGGAGAGTTGTCACACCCTCAAAATCCATGTGTAGAGTTTTACTGCGAGACGTGTGAACAAACCAAGATCACAGTCATTAGTTACTCAGAACGACACTACATGCCACATTCAAAACAAAACAAACCAAAGTTCAAACCTTTAAAACCATGCAAAATCGTTTTGTAAATAAGACAAACCCGAAGTAAATAAATGCATAATATGGCAAAACACGTGCTATCCCATTGTTTAAAACCCATAAATAAAAGACAAACAAATATGTGTATAAAAAATAAAGTCATTGGATACATGCTGGACCGGTGTTGTGCTCCTAATGGCAAGCAGAGCTAACGACCTGAGAATAGCATACTAAAAATGTCAACAAAATGGTTGACGAGTTCAAGAGTTTGCGTTTTACATAAATATTATCAATGTATAGCATAAGAAGTGCATTGAAATAGATAGCTGGTATATATTCACAAGTAATAATCATAGTGATTTCACCATCGAAGCTGATTGTGTTGCATTTGTTGCCTCCCGTCACGACTTACCAAGTCATGACGATGTTTATGTTTAGGACAATATTGCACTTGATTGACCTCGAGTCGCACAGGTGGGGCTCGTCACACCCAGTAGTACTACCAAAGATTTCCCGCTAGTTACCATTATTAACGATCCGAAAGTGTGAGGACTTTTCAAGGTATTAAGCACTATGTTAAAGCATACAGAACTTATAATAATAAAATAGAGTTTGAGTACAAGTATGCTACCTCCCCCAGAAGATGGTTTATAAAATAGAGGGGCATGAACTCACCTGATGTATACTGATAATGAATAAAGATACTCGTGGTAGGTGCAAAGACAACCCTTCAAAGGTTACCTAGATCACACAAGTACATTAGTACGTGTACACAGAAAACTTAACCACCCTAGGTTAACCTAGTTGACCGTTTAACCCGTTGGTGACATATTAGATGGAATATTGTTTAATCACGCAAATCAACTTATCATACATGAATATCATGTAAGTTATCCACGTGCATCACATCATCAACCCAAGTTCTACCTAGGTCATCATACCATATTAGACCATCATACACTCATGCAAATCTCAAATAATCATCATGCTCAATCAATATAAATACATCTCATCAAACAATTCATACATGAAGTCTAATGATGCACTACATGGCATGTGAAGTCACCCACGAGCTCACATCCTAAACCCTGCCAATCCTACTAAGTAGGGGCCTCAGATTCGCAGGGGTGTATGACAATCATAATCACAATACTAGCATACATAGTGACGACCAAATCCAAACCCAATCATGATTCCCTAATCACTAACCATAATTCATCATCATGTATGATCATCAAAACCTATGCTTCTTACATGATCAACCAAGCATCCATACAACTCAATTACATATTCTAACATAACAAACATCATCCACAATCATTTTAAGATGATCTAACATCATAAGCATGTCCAAATCATCACATCCAAAGTTCTACAAAAATAAATTTTCCCTTTGTGGAAAGTAATGCTCAAAAGTGATCTAGCATCCAATTCAGCCATAATTTCAACAATGATATACCTAATCAAGTTCATAGCATTCATTTTAACATGCCAATCACCTCCAGAACATCCAAATTCCCAACATCATACACAAAAGTTTCTACATTTAGTAAGTCATGATCAATATCACAATTTCATGGATTTTCTTGCACAATTCAATTAAACTAACATCTAAGCATCACATCTAACATCTTAGCATCATCAAATCATGAATTCCAAGAACAAAAAGTTTCCTCTTATGGCAATGCATGAACTAGATAATCAAACCATGGATTTCTTGCATAATAAACATAATCTAGCATTCCTACAACCTAACTAACATCATATCAACATCTAAGAATTATCAATTTCATTTTATCATCACCAATTTCAAATTTAGGGTTCATCAAGAACAATCAACATGAAAAACTAATCAAAACTAACCTTTAGATGTGCTTAGATGATGATTATTATTTGCAATCAACTTGTAATACATGAAACCACTTGGAATTCGACTTATGCTCTTGTTCTTTTATCAAATTCGCAAAGTGAAGGGGTTTTGGGTGGGGTTGCCACTGAAAATGGGGTTTCGGGTGGGATTAGGGTTGATTTTTGGTTAATTATGGTAACTTTTAGTTAAAATGTAATTACAATTTAAACCCCTTGATTTTATTTTATAAAAACCAATATTTCTAATACTTTTTAAATAGTTCTTAACTACCAAACACAAGTATTATTAACCAATAATAATAATCCTAGCATTTGCAATAAGTCATACAACACACGAATATATTTTACATGTTGTCACCTTATCGCGTAAAATTCACAATAAATATTTAAAATTCTATAAATTCATGAACCACATAATCACAACTAATAATCAACATTATTAATTAGATTATTATTGTTTATCATAGATTATTATTATTAAGTCACCAACGTTCAACGACAACTAGTGTGTGCTCACGACACGTGTATGCAAGACCTAACGGAACTAACGGAGTTTAATAACGGAAAAATACCGGATGTCACACTATTCCCATGTTGAAAGAACTTTCGTCCCAAAAATTGCGTTCAAGGTTGTGTTACATCCCTGGATTACTACATTGGCATAACGAAATCGAATGAGTTGTCACATCATCCCCTTGTGGAAATAAATTTCGTCCCGAAATTAACTCAGTACCTTCTCCGGTTATTGACGTTGTTTCGAACAGATGAGAATACTTGAGCTTTATCTGATCCTCGCATTGCCACATGAATTCTGGTCCACGTTTTGAGTTCCAACAAACTTTGACTATAGGTATCTTGCTTTGCTTAAGAGTCTTAACCTCACGATTCATTACTTCAACAGGCTCTTCCATAAAGTGTAATTGATCATCTACTTATACTTCCTCGAGTGGTACAATTAGTGTTTCGTCAAATAGGCACTTCTTCAGATTTGAAACGTCAAATATGTTAGGGATCGTGTACGTACGGAGTACTAACTGATTATGCGTGAAACCAAATCAATATTGTAGAAACCAATTTGATTGTTGATCCAATTAGTGAGAACGCAAACCCGATCGATCTAACGATTAAAGAAACGTTAAGATTGAGTAGAAAATGATCAGATGTGAACTATCAAGTTGGAATATGCGTTCTGGACGCTCTGGACGGCTAGGTTACGAGGGTATTGATATAAGTGTCAAAATTCTAGTTTTTCCACGAATTATGTGGTACGTATAGGTTTGCAATCTTCATTCGTGTGACTGAACCATTAGCATGGTTCATTTGTGCGATTGACCAATGCGACTGATTCATATGAACGACTGAAGGTTCATTCATGCGACTGAGTCATTCTCATGTTTCAATCGCACGACGGATCAAGTCTCCTAGTTCAGTCGTGCGGCTGGTTCATTAGCAGGATGTCTTCATGCGATTGGATCATAAGTATGGTCCATTAGCATGAATAATCATACAACAACTTCAAACCTATATAGCAAGTTCATATATATGAATTAAAGATACATTAACATCAAAGCACAAATAATATATCACTACATCATTTCAATACACATATGTAAGCCATGACAAACTTTTACATTAAGCACATAAACTAGGGACATATGTATCAACAAACTCCCCATTGGACCTAGTTTACTCTATTGCCTGACATCCTTCATATGCTCCTCAAACTTCTTGTACTTTTGCTCTCTTGTGACTCCTGCATGTATTTCAAACGCAAAGCAGAGCTGTATCACATTTTGGAATTGAAGGGCTTGTACAATATCCTGTGTGTCATAGAATAGTGGCCACTTGTATAGAGTGTAGACATCTTCAGCTGACAAGTTGGTAAGTCACATTAGGTCAAATACCCTGATAGTTTCCATTTTGCTCTCTCTGTTCAGAACTATGACGCGCTTCACCCGTCCTCCAATCAAAATACCACCATTTGAAATGTGGAGTGAAGTCCTGAGGCATTTCCTGTAAGGGAATCATTGACATTATGCGTGAGGACTCCACTTCTACACTACTTTCGACTTCCCAGATATAGGGTCCACTTCAGATCTATGGATGTACCTCTTCGGTTGTTGTGGTGTGAACTTTACCCATCGGGTGTGGTATTCTTTCTTTAGTGCAGCCTCAAACCAAACTGACATCTCTCTGGGATTAGCATACAACAGATCTAAACATGCCAATCGGTTGAGCTCAAAACCAAGAAGATCTACAGATCATGAGGATATCTGAAGTACTCAATCCCCTTCTCTCTTCACTACGTAGACATTCACATCCTCAAAATAAGCCCACACTATGATCTTGCCCGACACCTTCGAATGTTTCTTGACTTTCAGCAAAACAAGCTGTCCATTCAGCCTTCTTGATATCAACATTTGCATCTGAGGCTTGGCTTGGTTTTCATCCCTTTCCTTTTCCTTCTCCATTTCATCCAGCTTCTCAATATAGCACTGCCGAAAGTATCACCTAAATTTGGTATCACATTTCCCTCGCAATCAGTGTACTCCGGATAATGTTCAGTTGTAACATCCTCAATCTCGATCTCATCTACATCTTGCAGCTCTTCATCACTTAAAACAACAAATTTTGGAGCATCTTCTACAATTTCATCCGGATTGAGTCGGAACATCTCAGCTAGCTGCTTGTTGGTCATATCATGTATAATTTCTCCTTCTTCAGGAGTGTAGCTCACTAACTTCTGACGATCCCTTGCAAATCAAGAATCATGGTGAATTGAGACTTGATTTGCTGAAGGGGAGCAACATTGTATTCATCCTATTGTGGAGTCTTATCTGCTTGATTAGACAATAAGCACACCACACATAAGTCATGATATAAAGCATTTAAACATAACCAAACATAGATGATACTTAATTACATTAATGTAATATAATTCAAATACAAAAGTTTCTAAATACAAATACATGTAACTATTACTTTTGTCTTGAATCGCAGGTTCTTCAGCAGGAGGAGCGGGAGGATGAGGCTCCTTGATCTTGACTACGTTTGTCCATATCTCTTGCGTTTGAGGGGAGGCTGATGCAACAGCATCACCTTCCTGGTCATCCTCGTCTTGATCTTTTTAGCTTGGTCCTCTCTCCTCGATATCTTCTTCACTATCATCATCATCTCTTCCTCATCATCATCATCTTCATCATCACCATCACCATCTTTGATCTTGAGAGGCTCAGACTTTTATCCTTTCAGCTTTAGGAGTATCCTCTTGTTTTTCTTCTCCAGCTCCTCAATCCTCTTTACAGAATGGGCATTCTACTCTCTGAGCTATGTGATCTACTCTGCCTGAGCTGCATTGATCTCCATTTGCTGATTGAGCTGCACAGCTCTTATGGCTAGCAACTTTAGCACCATTCGATTGAGGTTGGCTAGCTGTTCCTATAACCCAATATGGGATAGAAAGGGTCCAGCGGTGAATGGAGTGTGAGTGGAAGGACTGGCTTGGTGAGTGGTGGTGGTAGTAGTGGATGTGGTGAATATAGGAGGTGGAATGTGTGTGGGCTGTGGTGGAGTGGCTGTGGTAGTGGTGGTAGGAGGTGTGGTAGTGGTGGTAGGATGTGTGGTAGTGGTGGTAGGATGTGTGGTAAAGGTGGGAGTTGTGATAATAAGGGTTATCCTCTGTCTCTTGCTCTTTAAGCCCTAGGGTTGAGCCATTCGTTTCTTCCTCGAGCCTTTAGAAGAAGATGCTCCCCCCTGGGTTGATGGGCTAGTCAGGGGTGTATGTAGGATCTTTGCCATCAGTAGCGACACCCCGCGACTCACCCAGTTGTCCACCAACCGCCACTATTCCTCGCTCAATAGCCACAACCCGGCTTCCCACTGTCCTAAACAGTGGCTCCTTATCTGATTCTTCCTCTTTGTCAGCGATAAAGTCTTGGAGAAAAGAATCCCTCTCTATTTCACCAGGAGCATCACCGCCTTGACCTAGGTCATCATCGTCACGTCGTCGGATGTGTTAGTCATGAGGGGCTTAGTATCTGAATCACTATCATCATGATGCCATTTCCTACGAGCAGGCGCCACATAGTCTTCCCGGACCAGATGCCCAAAAAATATCCTCACCGGGGGCTTCATTTGCTTGCCCCGGTAAACCTTCATCCGACCTAGAGTCGTATCATCCATCACCTCAAGAGTAACCACATCGTCTCTCTCCTTTGGCAACAAAGGAAGCTTCTGACCAATGATCATCTGCAAAAACTGTGGGTATATAGAAGCCTTCCTTGCCCTTGGCCTCGATGTTCTCTACCATGTATGTGAACAGAATGCGGGAGAAACTAAACGGGTGGTTCAGCACCAGAGCAACATATGCGTTTTGGATTTGGTCCAACATCTCATCAAAGCCTCCTTTTCTTGAGGCTATACACTTAAGGATGATGTGGGCAAAGTACTTGAATTGGGGGCACATGTTGCTCTTGTTGAGCACACCAGCATTGATGTCCCCAGCGTACTTGATCCGAAGAAAACATTCCCCAACAGTCAGGGGATGCAGCTTGGTTGGGTAGGCTCCGTCCTCACCCAGGTCCAAGACCTTCCTCAGATCGTCTTCACGAATCTCAATCTCTTGTCCGAAGATAGAGCTCCGGATACGGTGGGGCTCAACGGACCTGTCAACCCTGGCACTTTCCGAGAATGCCTGCTGGATAGATCGGTAAGGTGTGTATGGAGTCGAGGTAGCCTTGAAGATCCGTGATTTGCACAGAAAGACAATAATCCCTAAGAACTCAACAGCATTCTTGGATGTAGAATCAAGGTGAGCACAAATGTTATGCTTGGTTCTCATAGACCATCTGTTAGCCATGTTTCTGTAACACAAGACACATATACGTTAGATTTGTCTAAATGGGGACATTTGACTCTTAAAGAACTTGGTTCACTGAGTCTTACTCATACGATTGAGCTCAGTCGTATGATTGAGCCTGCAACTGAGCTTAGTCGTATGCTATGCCATGCGGTTGAGCCAATCGTGCGACTGAACTCATACGCATGGGTCATTCATGCGATTGAGTCATACGCCCAACTTAATCGTGCGATTGAAGTTCATCAGCACGTCCACTCGCATGAGGTTGTCTTTAACACTTTAAATTCAAATCTTGGTCAAAACTTGATGTTAAACATTGTGATTAGACTCATTAGACTCGCATAAACTCAAAATAACACCTAATGTTCTTTAAAAACAGCGGGGATTATGTATATTTAAGTGGTTTATTTTGAAGAGTTTTTCAAAGTTCTTGTTTTGAATTATTTCGGTCCTTAGGGTTTGATTAAACCAGCATTGTTGTCGATTTCAGTCTCATATTACCTGTATATGAAGAGAGTAACAGGTAGTATCACAATCAATTGGTAAACTCAATCAAATGAGCTTTAGGCAGAGTAACGGTAGGTTGGTGCGTATGAGGGTGAGCGATTGAAGGGTGTACAAATGCGACCAACTGCCCTCTATTGATACTAATTAACATTCAGTCGTGCGACGGGCCATTCGCATTCTTCATTCGTGCGACTAGGTTTAGTCGTGCGTCTGCCTCATATGGCCTCATCCATTTGTGTGATTGGTTCATTCTGGTGATCCAATCGCATGAATAGCTCCATGCTTATGATCCAATCGTGCGACTGGTCCATACTTATGGTTCAATCATACGATTGGCCCATACTTATGGTTCAATCGTGCGATTGGCCCATACTTTTGGTTCAATCGTGCGATTGGCCCATACTTATGGTTCAATCATGATTGGCCCATACTTATGGTTCAATCGTGCGATTGGCCCATACTTATAAGTTTGACCTCGTACACTTTCAAGCATAACATTTAACTATTGATAAGACGTTATGACTGATAATCATCTCACACATGACCTTTTTAATCGAAAAACTATTTGATCACCTCAGACGTGATCCTTTTAATTCAAAACCCGTTGGTCCCCTCAGACGTGACCACTTTGAGTTAGTGATTCACAGATTGAATCCAGATGTATAGTCTGACTTTTACCTAACAAATGACTAAAAATTAAATAAAACAACTTGACATTAAAACCAAACAAGATATATTTTTGTATTTTTGATTGGAGATGGATTCAAATCTTTAGAAAACGTCTAACCTTTATCTTCCTGGACAGCATAGCTTCAGTTAATTTGATCATTTCGAGAGAGATTCATTATGGAAAAATCATTTGGGACATTTTAACAAAACATTTCGATGCTCGATTCTTGTTTTGACTGAGAGTCAACAACAAGTTTAGGAAATCATACTAAAGTTATAAGATGCACACACTGATTTTGACTGTCAAGAGTTGCAGCCATGATGATTGTCATTATTATTGTCCTCTTAAATCCATACACATATTTTTTGACACATATTGGTGATACATTAGGTTTAATTATTTCAATAAGCATTTGTGGATCCCACACTTATATGGTAATAAACATTCCTTAGGAGATTTTTGAGCGGTCTAATACGGGTATTTGACAAGAGAAACTATTCTAAGAGCTTTCAAAGAGATGCCAAGCCTCAGGTCAGTGCCACCGTACAGTAGAGAGGTGCAAACAACAATGAATTCTAGAATATTTTAGCTATGCTTATCCTCAGGTCAGTGCCACCGCACAACAGAGAGGCACACAACCTATCTTCTTGTTAGAGCATCTAATTTTCTTTTTGGACATAACCACCACAACATAGTTATTAGCTTGATTTCTTTTAGCATTTTTTACCTGTTCTTTGCTCATATTTGTGGTCATCCGCACACCTTTATGGCATTTATTTTGCCGTCACCCCTTATTGGAAATGCGTTGATTGTGTTAACTAGGGATAAGACGAGACCAACAGCAAGTTGAACAACTTTGTTTGAATTTAAATCACCAATGAGGTCTCCTCATCTATTGTGTTGAATCTACTAACACATCATATAATGGTCTGGCAATCTCTAGGTCTACTTTCTCTGTGCTACCTCATAGCATACTAGTTTTTACTATCGTTTTTTTCTTTATTTTGCTTAGACTTCTCAGACGTATACTTTGAATTTTGCATCTTAATAATTTAATTCTTTTGAAGTCCTAATTTTTTTTTGTGTACTATCATTTTCCATAAGTGTTGAATTTGATCTCATTTCTATTAGCTAGGCTGCCCTCCTCCCTCGTTTTTATAAGTTAAATAATGCAACCATTTAATAGTAAACTAATATATTCTCCCTCTAAAATTCTAAAACTGAAAATATTTTTGTGTTTTTGGATTTTAATATACAGGAAAAGAAAAATAAAATGAAAGAAAATAATAGAAAACATATCGGACTACGCACTTTCTTCCTCCAGAATCACATCACCTTTCGTTTTCACGCCATTAACCTCTAAAAGATATAAAAACCTTGATTGATCAAATGCTTTTGTGTAGAGGTCGGCGCGTTGAAAATCCGTATTAATTTTAACCACATTGATTAACTGATTTTCAAAACAGTCATGTATAAAGTGATATTTAATACCGATGTGTCTAGTTTTAGGATGTTGGACTAGATTTTTGGTGACAGCAATAACAACAGAGTTATCAACAAAAATAGAAGTGTTAGAGAATTGCAAACTGTAGTCATGCATTTGCTATTGAATCCAAATGATTTGGAACAGCAACTTGCAGAAGCAACGTATTCAGCTTCATAAGTTGACAAGGCAACTGATGTACGCTTCTTACACTGCCAGGTGACTAACCGTCTACCAAAAACTAACATCCTGCAGATGTTGACTTGTAGTTCATCTTGCAACCACCATAGTCCGAGTCACTATACGCTATAAGCTCAAAATATCATCATGAGGATACCATAACCCGAGTGTTGGAGTACCCTTCAGATAATGAAAAATTCATCTCACACCAATGAGATGATTACTTTTGGTTTGCTTGATATCTTGAACAAAGACATGTGGCATACATGATATCAGGATGAGACATTGTGACATACATAAGGATCCGATCATTCCTCTATACATTGTAGCATCAACCAGATCACCATTTTCGTCGGTTGCCACATCATGGTTTGTGGCAAGTGAAGTTCCAGCAGCTGAGGCATTCTCCATGTCAAACTGACTGAGGATGTCCCTTACATATTTAGTCTGATGCAGGAAGATTCCTTTTTGTATCTGATCCATCTGTAATCCTAGGAAGAACTTCATCTCCCCCATTGCACTCATATCAAACTCTTCTTTCATTACAGATTCAAAATCTTTACATAAATCTTCATTCTTGGAACCGAAGATTATGTCATCCAAATATATATGTACCAGCAGTAAATCGTCATCTTTTTCTTTGATGAATAACGTACAATCAATCACTCCTCTATGAAAACCATGTTTCACAAGATGAGTTTAGAGTGTCTCATACCAGGCTCTAGGGGCTTGATGGAGCCCGGAGAGAGCCTTGTCTAGTTTGTAAACCCTGTCTCGATGATAAGGATCCTCAAATCCTTCGGGTTGACTGACATACACTGTCTCACGGATTTCACCATGAAGTAATACACTTTTTACATCTAGTTGATAAACATTAATCCTCATGTAAGATGCATAGGCTAGGAAGATACGAATTGCTTCCATTCTAGACACAGGTCAAATACCTTATTGTAGTCTATGCCTTTGACTTGTCTAAAGCCTTGTACCACAAGTCGAGCCTTGTTTCTGATTATGACCCATTGGTCATCTTTCTTGCACTTCAAGACCTATTTAGTGCCAATCACCTTAGCACCTTTTGGTCTGTCCACCAGTGTCCATACTCCTAGCTTTTTGAACTATAGGAGTTCTTCTTGCATGGCACTAACCCATGACTCATCATTTAAGGCTTCACTTACATATTTTGGCTCAAATTGAGACATAAAACATCGATAAGCACCATCATGAAGATAGCCTTTTTCCATGACAGATGCATAATTAACTGAGTATAGTTGGATTTCATGAATGTACTCCCAATAGTACATCCCTTATGACATTATCCAATGGATGATAAATATTTATTCGAGATCCGGGAGTGGTGGGAACAACTACTTCCTGATCCAGATTTTGAATTCCAGGTTCAATATCTGTAGCTGTTGGAGTATGAGGTTCAGAAGTGTCAGAGGCATCAAAATCTGATGCTTGTGTACTTTCAGTAGCAGGAACCTATTCCTCCTGGTCCACATGTTCAATCTCCACTTCTTCATCATCAGAGGAGGAGTCACTTACGTCAAGTGCTCCCCCTAAAGGATTAGAAGATTCACCTTGTGGAGTTAATGCTGTCGAGTCTAGTGGCGGTGTGTGTAGGACATTGGACATCATTTTGGTCATTAACTCATCATTAGGAAGGGAGGGAGGTATTTGAAGGACTTAAAGAATCCATCATAATAGAAGAAGAATGAAGGTCCCTTTCCAGCAGGGGGTGGTGTATCTCTAAACATCAACGTTGCACCACACTTCTACCTGACCCGTTGAGTTGTTATAAACTCTCTTCTCCGGTATATTGTATCCGTGAAAGATCCCTTCTTCAGCCTTCTCACTGAACTTCCCAGACAGAGTTTTGTTCAGCATCGCACATGGTGCACGAAATGGTTCAAGATACTCCAGGTTAGGTTTACGTCTCTGGAGAAACTCATAACATGTTTTACCATGACTTTCGACCACCAAGACCCGATTAAGGGTGTAACATGCATTGGCCACCACCTCGTTCCAAAATTGGATAGGCAATTTCAAGTCGACTAGCATCCTTCTTGTTGTCTCTATCAAGCTCCAATTCTTTCACTCAGCAACTCCATGCATTTGTGGGGTGTAGGCAGACGTAAATTGATGTACAATCCTTTTTTCTTTACAAAACGCCTCCATCCACTGGTTCTTGAACTTTGTGCCATTGTCTGATCGAATCTATCTAACTTTCAACTTGTAGAGCGATTCCAAAGTAGTTACTAGCTATTTGAATGATTCAAATGTCTCTAATTTGAATTTCAGAAACATCACCCAAGAGAATATGGAGTAATCATCTGTAACTACGTAGCAGTACGAATCACCAGCAATGCTTTTTATGCTGACAGGGCCAAAAAAGTCCATGTGTAGAAGCTCGAGAGGCAATTCGATTGAATGAAATTTCTTTGCCTTGTAAGACTTCTTGGTCTGTTTCCCTTTCTTACATGCTACGCAAAAATCCAGAAGCTGGAAGTTCTTGCCATTTACTCCATTAACTAAATCATTCTATAGCAGATGATTCATCTTCCGTGGATTTATGTGTCCCATTCTCTTATGCCAGGAGATTAAGTCTCTCTCTGTTGTCTTTGACAAGATGCATTGAACTTTATGATCAGTTGTGGAGGCTTTTGATAGATCCAAGACATATAAATCATTATATCTTGAAGCTGACATTAAGACTTTGTCCTCCAGGATAACGTAATCCTTTTTTAGCACGTAGCACTTCTTGTTGTCAAAAACAACTTTGAAGCCTTTGTCACAGATACGAGAGACTGAAAGAAAGTTGTTCTGTAGTTGTTGAACGTAGTTGACCTTATCAAACTTGACTTTCTAGTTTCCCACTTCGCCTTGAGCAGTGATATATCCTCCTTTATTCCTAGTAAATGATACATGTCCTCCTTTAATTTGTTTGACATTGAAAAGGAGAGACAAGTTCCTGGTCATGTGCCTAGACGCCCCACTATCAACAATCCAGGTAGTTGTGATAGCACTGTAGCGGACACCTTGCACATTCAAAGGAAATTATCAGTTTAGGTTTGGGACCCAAGCCTTAACTAGCTTGGGTGACCCAGAGGAATCACACATCATAAACTCAACCCACTGTCCACTTGAGGATGAGGGCATATTGTTCTTCTTATTGTTCTCATTATTAGACAACTTATTTGACTTTTCCTTCCATAAGCCAGTTTTGTGTAAGGCCTATTTGTGATAAACAGACGACTGCCTTAAAGTTTGAACTTTAGATTCGTTAGTTCTCTAAGGAGTAATAGAACTCCTTTTAGAAGAACTTTGTTTTGTGTCATAAATTTCAATTTTTTTTCTAGGATTTTGATAATAAGGACAATTAGAAGAAATATGTTCTCTCGTTCCACAACTGTAGCATGATCTCCCTTTCACATGTTGAGGATACTATTTATGCGGCGTTGAGTGTGATACAAGTGCAACACGAGTCTGGTTGGGTTTAGTCACTTCTCGTTTAGATGTTTCTGCTTCTTTAACAAAATTAATTGTTTGAACATTTTTAATATCTTTAGCCTTTAGTTTATTTGGATTTTGACGTGTAATACGAGTTTGGTTAACTGGTTTAGTCATTTTGGGTTTAGAAGAAGACATGTGTGAACCTGACCTTACATTAACCTTTTCAAATTTATCATCCAAATTAACAGTAGGCATCTTTCCTTTTGATTCCATAGTCGACTCCTTTTGTTTAGTGATAGAGTTCACCGGTTTACCCGTGGAATCAGGATCACTAACCAAAGGAGTGGACACCACCTGATCCTTTACTGGGTTGTTATTTAGAGGTCTACATTTTGTATTTAAAAGGGTCTCATGTGGTGGTGGAACTACTTTGTAACCCAACCCTTCCCCATTATTTCGTTCTTTCACTAAGTGTTGAACTATGTACGAAGAACTGGTCCAACTATGTAGTTTTTTTAAGAATTTACTTCGACTTCTAAAATGCTTTTTCTTTCTTTGTTTCTTCTAAAGAATTTGAATAAAACTTTATATCATTTTCTTGATTGAAAGCAACAACCTCGATTTCCCTTAGTTGTTTACCCAAAAGTTCTATTTTTTCTTTATAACTGCACTCATTTTGTTTTAAAATACGATTAGCTTCAGTGCACAGTTGTAAATCATTTACTAAGTTATTATTGTGTTCTAATAACCTAGCAAATTTCAGATCAATGCTCTCTCTAAATTTATTACATTCATCACAAGAATGTTTTTCAAACAGTTGGTCTTTAGTACTTACATGTGAGGAATCGGTTGAATCAGCCATCAATGCCGAGTTAGACTCTTCGGTTATTGGAGATTCTGAACTTGTTGCTCTGAGCTCTTTCTGAACCAAGTGATGTACCACATTCACAACTTCTTCAGTATCTGACATTACTTGCTCAATTGTGATCTCACCTTCACTTGCAGAACCATCATCCAATCCCTCAACACAGGCAATGTTTGAATCACCCGGAGACACAAAGCAGAAGGTCCAGTCTTGCCCTTCATCACCTTGAGCAGTCAAGGCCTTTGTCTCTTTGTTTGAAGAGGTAGCTCCACTTATGGGTTTGTCTTGACAGTTGAAGGTGGAAAATGGATTTCCATTTCCTGTTTTCGTGGGCTTTACACATTCAAGTTTAATATGCCCCTTTTCCCCATAATTAAAGCAAGTAACTTTGGTTTTGTCAAATCTAAACATTGTGTTCTTTGTGGCTAAAAGATTCTGCCTTGTCATCTTGACAAACTTTTTAGCTCGTCTAACAACACTTGCTAGGGCCCACATGATATCCATTCTCTTCAGCTCGTTCATATCGACTTGCTCGTAATCTTCATTAGCTAGATGACAATTACCAATCTTCCCGGAAACTAAACCATCATAGGATTGGACAACAGCTGCAAGAAGATCCATGTGCTCCTTCGCAACCCCCACTGTGAAATTACTAAGATTCTCAGTCTTCAACTTCATAGTGTTGGCTTCAGGCACTATGTATTGAGTCGATGATGACCCAGAAGTTTTTGGTCCTGAAGCAATGGATTGAGTAAAAGCTGCGGAACTAGACATGAATAATGTTTGCACTGGTGCTCCTGAACTGTTGGAGTGGGAAATGAGTTGTAAAGTGATGGATTCCTATCGTAGGATCCTTTCTGCGACCTGTACTTCATTCTCAGTTCTTCCTCTCTTAACTTCATTATGAAATCATTTATATACAACATAGCAAGAATATCATTCTGTCTCAGATTAGACACAAACGAATCCCGTTTATCGGGCAAACCGTCTGCAAAACTTGACACTTTATCTTCCATAGACGTTGTTACACCATGAGTGTGCAGCTCTCTTTCCCTATCGAAGAGAACGTGTCAATAATGTCTTCCAAACTCTATTTACCTATCGAAGAGAAGTTATCAAACTCCTTCTTGAGAGCCTTGGCCTTCAGAACCTTTAATGTTGCATTCCCATCATATCTCTTCTCCAATGCTTCCCATAAGTTTTTGCCTGCTTGTTCTCAGAGAACTGATAAAAGATATTTTTCGGTATCGAATGAGTCGACAAGGCATACACTTTCTTTTCTGCATTGTACTTAATCTTCTGGCTATCATTAACTCCTCCTAGAGTCAGCTTAACTCCATCAGCACCGACAAGCATAGTGTAACCTGTCTCAATGGCTGCTCAATGATTGGGATCAACTCCATTTACATAGATCTCAAACCTCTGTTTCCATTGTGGATAATCATCTAACGTTATAAGCTTTGGTGGTTTATTATGATTCCCAATATCATTTTCTAGAAGAAGAATGTTCTGGATGCGAGAGTCCCTTCCGACAGTAAAGGCAGTGAATTGATCTTCCATTTCTATAAACTTGGAACTTTAGATCAAGATAGGTTCACTCATGCGAATGGACAATACGGATGAGTCAATCTTGTGATTGGACAAATGCAGATGAGTCAATCATGTGGATGGACAAATACGGATGAGTCAATCGTGCGATTGGACAAATGCGGATGAGTCAATCGTGCGATTGGACAAATGCGGATGACTTAATCGTGCGGATGTACAATGCAGATGACTTAATCGAGTGAATGGATAATAAGGTAGACACTCCTGAACCTGTTCAGGATGTCCATATGGAAGAGGCTCTCACTTCTGAAAGTGATTACATCATTAAGACCTCAACCATGGCAACTCAGCCCACTGACATCTCAACTGAGATTGCCAGTGAGCAGAGGAAAACCAGCAGCCAAGAACCTCAAGCTGGTGGTGAGAGAGAGGACTTTGGTCCAATCATCTCATCCCCCAATGAGTCTTCTTATGAAGATAAGGGGAATCTGAGACTACTGGTGCAAAAACTATCTAAAACATGCATTTACTTAGTCTCAAAGGTCAGTCACATGAATCTCAGGTGAGTACCTTATATAACAGGATCAATGATCAGCAACTTGAGATTTCATATCTTAAGGAAAAACTAGCTAGGAGACCCTTAAGAAGAGCTCAACCAGGAACACAAGAACCTGTGGATGTGATTGACCTATCCTCCAGCTCACCTATGCAAGTGGGTGATGCTACCAAAAAAGGGGAGAAAGTCACTATAGCCACAGAACCTGGGAGTTCTTTAGAGAGAATGGACACAAAGGATTCACCATCCTCACTTGCAATTGTGCATTCTTAGCAACCTCCTCAAGTCCACATTGATGTGGACTACACAGACTCCTTCATATAGAGTTTGTTTGAGGATAGGGTACCAAGGGCTATGTCACCTTCACCATCTTCCAATCACATCATTGGGTGGAGGTATCATAACATCAGGAAAGCCCTAATCATCATAAGAGTTCAAGGACAACAAGAAGTCTTCAATTTTCAGACATTGGACTACTATGAAGGTCTGGATCTAGTCAACATGCCAGTTGTCAACCTAAGCCAATCAAGACAAGCTGACAGACTGGCTACAAGAATCCAAGACAGAATCACTGCAGAGTTCAGCATAAGAAGGAGACTTAGGCAATCAGGTAATGCCATCGGTCAACATCGATGTTGAGGCAGACCCTAAAATTAGCTTTATAGGGGAACCTTGATTGAAGGCCCAGTGGCAGAACCTGAGAGCCCTGTCTCATCATCATCAACTGCTACAGAGATCCACTTTCCTTCTGAGACACCTGCTAGTGAAGGTGCTTCTCAACCTCTCTCTGGCCTGAGCTCAGATGCTACAGCAAGCAATGAAGGTCAAAGCTCTCTCCACCCTGAGTTACAAAGGTCTGTGAGTGACAAAGGGAAAAGAAAAATGACAACTGAGGAGATTGAGGAGGAGGAGAGAGAGAGGAAAAGGAGACTAAAGGGAGAAAGTTCCTCTGCTGAGTCTTCAAGACTCATGGAGGCTGCTATCAGGGCTGCCTCCAGACCAGATACTCAAAATGATGAGTTAAGGGCAGTCAGGATAAACTATTTGCAGACTAGAACTATGACATAGACAATGTCATTTCTCTCCCCTGGATGAGTTGAAAGAACTGGTTGACCTGGAAAGGTCAAGGAGAAGAAGGAGGCAGAAGATGCAGAACTCCTAGTACAAGTCAAAGAAGAGATAAGAAGAAAAAGAATGTACAAAGATATGCCTACCCTCTCCCCAGTTCAGGAAAATCCTGCACAAGAAGATATGGTTCAACAAGAACCTTAGGTAGACAAAGAGAAGAGAGGATCAAGATGATCAACTACCTGAGTGCCACAGGCTTTTATCAAGCAGATGCACTTCTTCCCTTGTCCTATGACTATGTTGAGTTTGAGTATTTAAAGCAGCTTGAATTTGAGATAATCAAGGACAGAAAGACAACTAAGAAGAAACTAAGGGAAGAAGCTGCAAAATCAAGAGCCATCATCCAAAAGAGCATGAAGAAGTCTGCTGATAGGTAGAGGATGATGAGCTTCTTGAAGCTATATGGATTCTCCGGAAGGAGACTTGGCCCCATGTCTCTATCCACTATGGATGAGCATATTAGGGTGATCAAGCAGAAGATCAAAAGTGGAGAGCTCATTGAGTTACACTCCACTCCAAGTCAAGCCCCACTTGAAGTGGAGGTTAATGTTGAACAACCAGAGACAACACAACCTGGACCTCCTGCTAAAACTCAGCAAGCTTCATCTTCTGATCCACAGCAGGGTCAACCTCCCTCTCCTTCTGAGCCTGAGAGAGAGGAAGTTGTTGGATCTAGAAAGGTTGGTGCAACAAAAACCAAGTCACTTAGAAGATTTTGCTGCAACAAATAAAGGACTTCCGAAGCCAAGTGTGGAACTTCCAAAGAAAAAAGGAGATCTTCCGAAGACAAAGTGTAATGCTTACTTCCGAAGGAAAAGTTCTAACTTTCAAAGAGAAAGAACTTATTTCCAAAGTTCATGAATTAGAAAGAAAGATCTAAAGTCAACTTCCGAAATACAGAAGTCCTAAGCCTCGGAAGTATAAAAGCCTCTTCCGAAGTATAAGTGGGTTCGAAAGAACTTGTTCTTTCGAAGCCAACTTACCTTCGGAAAATACTGCTATTATCCAGTGGACATAAGTATGGCTTTCCTGACACTCCGTTGCAAATCTCTAAGATATTGCATGGCGTTTTCTCAAAAGCCATGCAGTTGACCATACTTTAATCCACTGTTTACCTTTTTATGTTAGTACAGTTTTCATCTTTAGTTGGTGACAAAAGGTAAGTCATGGACATGTCATGACTACCATATCTTAGATAATACTTTATCTAAGATACCTTAACTTTAGCATTGTAGTATATGCTTTAGTCATAGGTTTCCAGCTGGTATCAAAGTATATCCGACTATAAGATCTAGTATATATAGTCTCTCATTGTAACTCATGTATCATGCTTGTAAGAGTCTTGTAATATCTTCAGTTGAGAAATAATATATACAAGTGCCTTGAAAATTTATTTCTGTGTGTTCACTACATATATATTATTATCAACTCTTGTGAAAGACTTTACTTCATCTGAACTGAGTGTTTGTATAAGCGAGTTTGAGAGAAATTCAAGTGTTTCTATGACAAACCCGATCCTTTAATTGGTATCAGAGCTTTTTAGGCCCTTGATTATGAGATCTTACCATCCTAATCAACCTCTTTTTCACTCCTCCTTATACCTCACTCAATGGCCCTCAACAAATCTGAAGTAGAGACGGGGACAATGACCAAAGCACCCATCATCACCCCTGAACACTTCAGGTCTTGGAGCAGAAGAATGGAAGGCTTCATGAGATATCAAGATAGCAAAATGTTGCAATCCATTGTCAATGGCTCGTATAAGCCAAAAGTAGCTGGTGGAAACGATGCCATGATCGAGAAAGTTGTTGAAGATTATTCTGATGAAGACAGGAAGAAGCTTGACATTGACAGCAACGCTATGACTGTTCTCATGAAGTTGACACTCAAGTGATTATCAACACTGCTTTGATGATCTAGAGTGTTTTAACCCAGATGACGTGGAACACGTGGACATAGTCCAACAAATGGCTCTCCTAACCTACAGAGCAAAGAAGTTCTTTAAGAGAACTGGAAGGCAATTTCCCCATAACCCAATCAACAACAAATTCGGGTTTGACAAAACCAAGGCCAAATGTTACAACTATAACCAACTTGGTCATTTTGCAAGGGAATGCAAGGCTCCCAAATGCAACCCGGGAACCCCACAGGCCTCCACACATCCCTCAACACCAAAGCCCACCGGAAAGTCAACTGAAACAGTTGCAATGGCTCAAGAAGTTGACTGGAGCTTCATGGTACAGGATATGACTCCTGCTCAAGCACTCATGGCCAGAAGAGATGAAAAAAGGTATATGAACATCTCTGTACTCCTACATGTATCACTAAGGTTAAATTGTATCAGGACTACAATATGGAGATTAAATATGATATTGAGTCTTTAAATGTTTTGAAACCTGACTTTAAAAGGGTTGAATCTGACTACCAAAGAAAAATTGAGGAGTTAGAGAAAACTGTGTCCCTATTAAAACATAAACACACAAATTATAAGACTCAAATAAAGGATTTAATATCCAAATTGACCGAGGCTCAAGCCCAGCTTGTCATAGCTGAGGCTCAAGCCAGGAAGTATGCTATTTCTGAGCAAAACTTCCAAGCCATTCTTGCATCATCCTCTCACTCAAAACTTTGTTACCAAAACAAAGGAGGGTTGGGAACCAATGAAATTGCTCCACCACACTCTTATGAGTCTATAAGACAACCAAGGACGGTTGGGAGAGCAAGAGGTTCCATCTGCTGACCCACCTTTTCATGAGTCAAAGAACGATACAACTATGGAGACCATCACAGGGAAGAACCAGGTAACTATGCCCTCCCCTACCAATGATGATCAAACAATGACCACTAAAGCCAGAAGAAGTAAAGCTAAGGCAGCCAGAAAAACTGCCAAGAAAGTGGCCGAGTCCAAACTAAAGATAGACCCAAAGCAAAAGGGTATATTCATCTCAGCTGGATTCCAGGTGGTTGGAAACTCTGATTGAGGAAAGGGGTGTAGTACCAGCACTCCTATCCTACCAAAGGATCAGAAGTTAAAGGGAAAAGTTGTCGATGAAGATAAAAAGAAGAAGAAATAGCAATCTTCAAATCCCCAAAAGCTTAACATTGCATTCATAATGTGTGGTCTGCAAAACCACATGGCCAAAGATTGTTATTACAATCCTACTAGCACACATATGCAAATAATGTTAAAAAGGAAGGAGTCAGGGAAGGTTTCTCATTTGGACCATCTCAAATGGTTCAAGTGATGAAAAAGGGAAAGCTTGTTTCCGAAGCAAGGCTGCTTTCAGAAGACAATCCTCCTTCCGAAAGGAAAAAGGCTTCGAAAGCTAAAGTTGTCAAGACTCAGAAGAACAAAAGAGTTCCCTTGAAACCATCCAAGAAGAAGACTGCTTCAGAAGAAAAGGTGGTGAAGGCTTCTTTTGAAAGAAAGAAGCTTCGGAAGAATACCAAGTTACAAATGCTTCAACAAGCTCATCCTCCACGATCAACCAAGGAATGTAATGGAAGATCAAGGAAGATGTTGTAGCCCAAACCTCTTCTTCAACGACATCCATTGAACCCCCATGCATAAATGTTAGTTCAATTATGTCATTATCTTTAGAAGAACCCAAGACCACTAAAGCTTGGGTTTCCAATCAAAACTAATCATCTCATCTTATGTGCAGGGACATCCATTGACAAGAATAAAAACATTTGGATTGTAGACTGTGGATGCTCTAGGCACATGACAGGAAACAGATCTCTCCTTCAATAATTTCAACATTATGATGGAGGTCCTGTCCAGTTTGGAGGTGAGGCCGGAGGTTATATTTCTGGCAGAGGGAGTATATCCGATGGTATGTTAATAGTTGACAAAGTTAACTTTGTCAAACAGCTTGAAGATAACCTGTTAAGTGTTTCTCAATTCTGTGATCAAAAGCACCAAATGCTTTTCATAGAACATGAGTGCATTATCCTCAAACCAGGGATGACAATTCCTCCAAAATTGGTGCTTCTTAGATCTCTGAGGAAAGGGGATATGTACAAGCTTGATATGAACAATGCTTCCCCAATGGGTGAAGTATCATGCTTTCTTTCCAAAGCTGATAGTGATGAGTCAACACTGTGGCATAAATGTATGTGTCATGTAAATTTTAAAACAATGAATAAATTGGCTAAAAAGAACTTGGTACATGGTTTTCCTAAAAAGTAGTTTTTCTGCAAAGACAACTGCGTTGCATGCCTGAAAGGGAAACAACATAGGACGTCTCATAAATCGAAATGTGTTAACTCTATCACTACTCCATTGCACTTATTGCACATGGATCTTTTTGATCCCACAAGTATAATGAGCATTGGAAGGAAATCATATTGCCTTGTGATAGTTGATGATTTTACAAGATTCACATGGGTATTCTTTTTAAGAACTAAAGATGAAACTGCTAAAACATTAAAATCTTTTATTCTTAAAATAGAAAAACAAATCGATGACATGGTTAAACCTATTAGAAGTGATCAAGGGACTGAGTTAAGAACTTCATTCTTGACTCATTATGTAACTCAAAAGGGATTGGCAGACAATACAGTGCTCCCAGAACTCCTCAACAAAACGGTGTTGCTGAGAGGAGGAATAGGACACTTATTGAGGCTGCTCGAACTATGTTAGCTGATTCAAAGCTACCTCTAACATTCTGGGTAGAGGCAGTCAGCACTGCATGCTATGTGCAGAACAGAGTTCTTGTAGTTAAGCCCCATGGAAAAACCCCTTATGAGCTATGGACCAAGAGGCCACCGTTCATTGGCTTTCTAAGGTCCTTTGGCAGCAGGTGTACCATACTTAACACAAGGACAATTTAGCAAAATTTGCTAAAAAGTCGGATGATGCTATCTTTGTTGGATACTCTTCTAGCTCAAAAGCTTACAGAGTATACAACATTAAGAATCAACAATTTGAGAGTCATCCAATATAGTTGTTAATGAGCACACTCCTTGTGTTAAGGGGAATGGACCTGATCATATCTTTGATTTAGAATTGTTTCCAACTATTCTAAACCCTCTTGTGAGAATGTTTCAGCGAATAGGTGCTCAAAATGATGCTGATGTTGCTGCTAATGGTCAACTGTTGAGCTCCCAGGCCTAGACCAAATTCTCCAAGTGCTGCAATACATCAAGCTTCCACTATTCATAGATCCGATAGTTTAACTATATCAAGGAATAGTGAAGCTTCAACAAGTGACTCACTACTGAGCTCAAAACTCATCGGGTGATCCATTACAACAACAGGCAGAAGCGGTAGTATTTTGAAGGAACAGGCAACTGTTAATACTACTTCACAGCCAACTGTTGATGATGTTTCTCATTCATTCAATCAGTCCTCATGAATGCTTTGAAACAGCAACTGGACAGAGTGCTCTAGTTCCTGAGCGAATATGTAACCTGGATCTATCTCTGCAACTGGAAGTGATTCCTCGTCTTAGGATTCACAACACTATCCACCTGAGAACATCATAGGGATGTCTCTGAGGGTTGAGAACAAGAGGAAAGTATCATCAAGGGAATGTCTGGTGTGTCAGGATCGGTGATCACAAGTTTGATGTATTAGAGCGTAACGCAGCGGAACAAGAACAAGAATTAGACAAATTGTAACAAGAATTTGATACTCGTATGCATTAAGAACAAATACGGTTATAACGAGAGAATATATTTCTGTAACAAGGAATGTTTCTATAATATCGAATATTTCTGATCAAATCATTCTTCCTATTACAATAGTTGACACTCCTTATATAGAGTGCAATCGCTGCTGTTGTCACGGGAAACTGACAACTGGCAGATCTATTACAAAAATAACTAACTCTTAACAAACTAATGAAATGTTCACAACTACTGAGAACATATCAGAGTCTTAAGTACAAAATATGAAACTACAGATAAGAAACTACTGAAACTACAACGACTGAAGAACAAGCTCTTCAGTCGTTTTACAAAACTACTGAAAAACATAAAACTACTGATGAGCACAACAACTGAAGAAGTATTCTTCAGCTGTTGTGTCAAACTACTGAACATATAAAACATAAAACTACTGAAAGGTAAACCGTCACAACTACTGAAGAAGACCTCTTCAGCTGTTGTGACAACGTCTGATACTTTGGTCTTCAGCACTTGTGTCTTCAGACTTTGTCTTCAGCACTTGTGTCTTCAGACTTTGTCTTCAGCACTTGTGTCAGACTTTGTCTTCAGCACTTGTCTTCAGACTTTGTCTTCAGCACTTGTCTTAGACTTTGTCTTCAGCACTTGTCTTCAGACTTTGTCTTCAGCACTTGTCTTCAGACTTTGTCTTCAACACTTGTGTTCAGACTTTGTAATCAGCTATTGTCTTCAGCTGTTGGTCTTCAGTAGTTGTTGTGACGTCTGTGGGACTTAAAGGTTTTTCTGATCTGGCTCATTGGTTCTTTTGGTCCAACAAACTCCCCCTGAACCAATGCAGCCAAAACCTTTAACTTTATTGAGGTCCCACTTATTGTTGGCAGAATGGTTGGTCTTTTTCCTTCTTGATCAGTTGAGAAGATGACCCATATAGCACTGGCCTGGGAATGAGTCTCTGATGATTTGGTTGGCAATGTATGGATGGGAGCTCTGTATTAGGGAATTGGACACTGAGCTGTTCCCCCATCCATGAGACTCACTTCCTATGTATAAGCCTGTAGAATTCTCTGGTGTATGCTCTGAGAAACATAATTTGTTCTTCCATGGTCAGGTTCTCAGCTTCACCATCAAACAATCCTTCACGCCCATACAGCTCTGAGATCTACTTGGCCTGTTTGCCATTTTTGAGCTCAACTGTTGTAATCTGTCTGTATGCAAACTCATCAGGATGAGTCCCTTCAAGTAACAGACTGAGCTCATTTTGTTTGAAGTTCTCAAGCCTCTTGTAGACTAACCCCTTTTTAATAACTCTGTTCTCTAACATCTTTTGGGGGGGGTTTAGTCTCATAGGCCTTCTTGAAATCTTCTACAATCTCCCAGGGTGATACTACAGGGACCACTGTGATCTCTTCATCTATGGTCCTTTTTACTTGGCCCTTGTATCTCGAAGGAATGTCTTTCTTTACAATCCTGTGAGCCACCCTAGGATCAGGCCATACTCTCACCTTTTCCTTCTGATATTGAAATGTGTTGGCAAGGGTGTACAACCTCAGAGCTTCTTTCTTCATACTAATTATTGATGAAGAAGCAGCATAAGTTTTGTCGATGCTTTTCAACATCTCATCGTCATGAAGCCTTTGCTGCTGCTCTTCTTCAATCTTTACTCTTCAGTTTCCATCTGTGAGGTGGGAGTGATGGGCATGGGTTTGGCTTTAGGCAATGTTAGGACTGCAGACAGAGGCAGCCTATCTTCTTCCACATCATCCTCTTCTTCTTCTTCTTCTAGCCTCAACACCCTTCTCTTCCTCTTCTTGGGTGCATCATCGGCTGTTGGTTTAGAGGGTAAGGGAGTTGGTTTTGTGGGTTGTGGTTGTGGTTTTTTGGAGAGGGAATGTTGACAGGCTAAGTTAGCATTTTAGAGGTGGTGTGGCTTTTGAGTGTTTGGCTAGCTCAGTCCTGCTCCTGCTCCTGCTTCATTCAAAGCTTCAACTACTAAACCCTTAGTGTATGCTTCAGACAAACAGATCTTGGAGGTTATGGCCAAGATACTGTCCCTGGTCCATGATTAATCTCGATCAATGATCTCCCAAGATATTTGCAACGAATCTGATCATGATCTCTAGTCTCTCTCTTTCTAATGCATCATAACTTGCCCATCTTGAGTTAATTTCTTCAACTTCAAGTCTCCTGATCTCTGAGTCAAGCTGTGCAGTATCGAACCCTTGTCTATACAGTTGATCAATAATGGCATCCATTGATTTACTATGTGTAGCATCTGCCATTTTGATCATCTCATCGAGTTGGAGTTCTTTCTCTTTTCGTTCACCCTTCCTCTTCTTATATGTGACATGAAAGTCTTTGTGACTTTCACCCACTTGATTATTTTCGGTTCCCTTCACAGACTCCTCTTCCTTCTCAGTTACCTTTTCTTTCAGTTTGCTCTTCCTCTTTGATTTCATTGACTGACTCTCCCCCTTTTTGGTTGCATTGGTTGCAAGGGTTTGTGTAGCAGAAAGCCTGGTGCTCACAATCTCCTCCACCAGGGATTGTATGATTGAGGGAAGCCTCTCATCCATGGTTTTGATCACAATGTCTGTGATCATTGGGGTGATGAGAGGTAGGGATTGTTGAAAGATAGCAGTTGTTTGCTCAGAGGGGTTCTGTCCCTGAGAAGCAGTGCTAGAAATAGAGGCTAGTGGCTTGGAAGTTTTGAGTGGTTGAGTGTGTGGGAGACCTTGAGGTGAAGGTGCCATCTATGGGTTTATTGTGGGGGCAGATGGACTTGCTTGTTGAGAGAATTGGTCAAGTAGTCTTTGTAGTCTACTGACTTCTTTCTCAAGAATTGTGTTCTGGGCCAGAACATCATAAAAGAAGCCCAGGTCATCATCAGTAGATGCTGAATCACCTGACCTCCTGCTTGTAGCAGGATGTACATGCACTGGGTGTAGACCAGTTTTAGCATGTGCCCCTTTTTCTTGGAGCTGGGGACTTCCAGCCTCAGGACTATGTCCTTCATTAGCTGTTGCCTCTAGTGAGGTCTTAGCTATGTTACCAGCCTCATTCTGATCATGTGCTGATTCAGAAGAGGTGGCAGCCTCACTAGATGTTCTAATCTCCATATCCCACCAGGAGATAGAACGTGTAAACCCCGGTGCTGTGGATTGTCAGAAGCATGGTGATCCTCGTCCTCAATAGCTGTGGTTCCCCTTTGTGGTGGTTGTTAGGGAGGAGGAGAGGCATGCAGCTGAGTCAGCACGTTTGCAATGATAATGGTTGGACTTTGGGGGGCGGTTGCATGGGGAGATGGGGTAAAAGCAGTGTGCACCTGGGAGAATGGTGCTCTTCAATGGCAATCTCCTCAAATGAGGAAGATCCCAGATTTGTGGGTACCCCTTCTGTGGTTGCTGCAGGCTCCTTTTGAGAGGAATCCTGAGCGGCTGTGGCTGGTGAAGTCCTTGTATCCACTAGGGGGTTATAACCAGTGGATATAGCCTGCGTTTGTGTTACAGGGGCATCCTCAGGGGACTCATTTCCCTGAGTAGCCTTTTTGTCTTCTTTTTAGTGGGTTTGGTGGGGACTTTGGATTTGGAGGTGGTGGCTGTGGGTTCCAGCTGCGTGGGTTTGCGAACTTGGCAGCCATTTGAGTGATTGGTCAGAGTTGTGCCGGTAGTATACTTCAGGCAATACAACCGTAGCAGGGACTCCCAGGCCAACAAGTCCCTCAGCTTGAAGTTGGTTTTCAATTATGGCCATTATGAACCGAGGATATAATATCCAATGGTTAGCAAGTTGTTTTGGGCCATATCCTTGAGCTCTAAAAATAGTATTTCAGAAAAATTTAAAGGTTGTTGCTCAAGGATGGAGTACATTACCTGTTGCCACCTTGTGGACATTTGATCCCATGATGAAGTCTTGGAGGCAAGGCATACATTTACCATATGAAATATGAGACGTTCGGCATCTGGGAAATGTTTCTTCAGTATGGTAGATGCACTCAGGTTACCCTGGTATCCATGGTGGGCAAATGATTGATCTGTTGTGCCCTTTGGATAACCAGTTGGGAAAGTGGCATCATCCAGATTAAGGGTTTGGCGAAGAGTGTCTGGAGTAATGACCACTTTTTGACCATGGACAAACGATTGAAGAGACTCTGTGTCATTCTCCTCAGAGACCAGAGTGACGTTTGTCCAGAATTGGTTAAGGGATTCGGCATATATGGTGGGATTTACCAGAAAAGCCGTTTTGTAGTGTGACTGAACCATTAAATCAATGGCGTTGTGAAACTTGGTCCAGTATGGCGATTTGGTGAGATGTGCGACATAGTTGTGTCGTGGTTTTAGTTGCATGGTCGCCATTGATGAAGAGAGGGTAGAGAGTTTTTGAACGTTAGGTTTGAGAAGAGAAGATAAAAACTCTGAAGGTGGGATAAGGTATTTAAAGGGTCGGGTTAGAAAACGACTGAAGTTTTGGTGTGAGTCATCAGTTGTTGAAACACTGATGATGTGGTATTAACTTTCAGAGGTTTGAAAAGGCTGACCGTATTGGTGTGATCAGCAGTTGTTATAAGACAACTGAAGACTTGGTTTTAATCGTCGACGTTGAAACAGCTGAAGTCTCTGATTTAGTCATCAGTAGTTATAAAAATACTGAAGACAGTTTTGACTTTAGGTGATGTAACAACTGAAGACTTGGTATTAGTCATCAGTAGTTGTGAAACTACTGAAGACAGTGGTTTTGTCAGCAGTTGTGTAAACAGCTGAAGACTTGGTGTTAGTCTTCAGTAGTTGTAAACTACTGAAGACATAGTTTTGGCTTCAGTTGTTTTAATGAAACAGCAATTGTAGAAACAACTGAAGAGTAATTACTCATCAGCTGTTTTCGTCAATTCATAGCTTTTCAGCTGTTTCACACTATCCTCAACACTTACTCATCAGACTTTTCATCTGCTTTTCAGGGTTTCATAGGACATCAGTAATCTGTATTTTTGACATCAGTAGTTGTAGTTGCATCAACTGTTGTGACTACATCAGCTGTTGTAGCTACATCAGCTGTTTAACAGATAAAGTACTTCAGTACTGGTGAGGTATGTAGCCTTCAGTAGTTATAAAACTACTGAGGGTAAAAAAAACTCATCAGTACTTATATGTGACTATAATGAACTAATGATCATCGGTACTTGTGAGCTGAGATCATCAGTAGTTGTCACTTATTCTAGCTGCAGCATACCAAGCTTTAACACCAGGTTGTGGAAAGTTGAACTATCCAAAGGCTTAGTAAAAATGTCTGCAAGCTCATCAGCACTAGGAACAAATTTTGGATCAATCAGACCTTTTACAAAACAATCTCTAATAAAATGGTGTCTGATTTCAATATGCTTAGTCCTAGAGTGCTGGACAGGATTCTTGACAATACAAAGAGCTGAAGAGCTGTCCATTAACAATGGGGTCTTAGTCTCTGTTATGCCATAATCCAATAATTGGTTTGAAGCCAGAGTACTTGAGATGTACAGCTTGCAGCGGCAATGTACTCTGCTTCATCAGTTGATGTAGCAACTGAGGTCTATTCTTGCTCTGCCAAGAAATCTAGAAGTTGCCTAGGAATTGACATCCACCAGAAGTTGATTTCTGGTCAACTTACACCCTGCATAGTCACTGTCAGAAAAAGCAACTAATTTACCAGAATGTCTAGTAGAATAGCATAAACCTAGAAATGGAGTGCCTTGCAGATATCTAAAGATCCTCTTGACTGCAATCAAATGAGACTCCTTAGTTGCAGCCTGAAATCTAGCACAAACACATGTAGCAAACATAATCTAGTTTAGAAGCTGTTAAATACATCAAGGACCCAATCATACATTTGTAAGTGTTTCATCAACCACTTTACCTTTCTGATGTGTATCCGTTGTGTGGTGCTGGACATGGGGGTAGAACAGGGCTTACAGTTTTGTAAATCAAACTTTTCCAAAAGATCTTTTATGTATTTGGACTGATGGATGAAAATTCCATCAGCCGTTTGTTGATTTGCAAACCCAGAAAGAACTGTAATTCTCCCATGGCACTCATTTCAAACTTCTGTTGCATCAACTTTGTAAAGGCATCACACTCTGTGGATCAGAGGATGCAAAAATAAATCATCTACATAAATTTGAACAAGTAGATTATGCTGCCCAACTTTCTTAATGAATAAAGTCTTATCTATGGAGCCTCTAGTGAAATTATTTTCCAGAAGAAAGTTTGATAATGTCTCATACCAGGCTCTAGGAGCTTGTTTCAAACCATAAAGAGCCTATCAAGCTTATACACCTAATTAGGATGTTTATTGTCCTCAAAGCCTGGTGGTTGACATACATAAACCTCTTCTTTAATTTTCCTATACAAAATGCACTTTTGACATCCATTTGAAAAACTTTAAGGTTTTGATAAGCAGCATAAGCTAAAAACAATCGAATTGCTTCCAGTCTGGCTACAGGGGCAAAGGTTTCATCATAATCAATACCTTCTTCTTGTGCAAACCCCTGAACAACCAGTCTGGCCTTGTTCTTACAATAAGCCCATTTTCATCAGTTTTGTTCCTAAACACCCATTTAGTGCCTATTGCACACTTACCTGGAGGTAGAGGAACCAGTTCCCACACTTGCTGTTTCTTGAACTGAAGAAGCTCAAGCTGCATGGCATCAACCCACCCATTGTCCTTTAAAGCAATGTGATAATTCTTTGGCTCTTGCTGACTGATGAAGAGAGCATAGAAGCAGAAATTTGACAATTGACTTCTTGTTGATACGCCAACAGTGATATCACCAATGATTTGAGACATAGGGTGATTCTTCAGATCTTGATACACAATGAGATCTGTGCAAGTGTTTGTAGCAGACTCAGCAGCAACAGATGGTGATTATGAATCATTTCCTTGAAACCAATCAGTGGATGGTAATTCAAAGGAGTTGAATTTGAAGAAACTCTCATCAACATTTTTGTGGATGGTGCTACTGGAGCTACAGGACCATTAGGTCTAGCTGAATCAGGCAGTTGATCACTAAACCTGAAGAGGTGAGTACTGCTATCATCATCATCATCAGCACCAGCAGAACCACCAGGTGTGAACTGTTGACAGGAGCAACAACAGGAGTTTGATAAGGAACATATTGCAGTATGTCCAAATCAAATATCTCCACAGGGCTTTGTGGAATCTTGTCCTTTGGAGATTCATTAAACTTAACATGTAGAGTCTCTTCAACCATCTTTTTTCTACAGTTGAAGACTCTGTATGCTTTGCAAGTTGATGAATAACCATCAAAGTACCCTGCATCCACCTTAGGATCAATTTTTGGAGTTGATCCCGTGTGTTGAGAATGAAACAAGGACACCCCAATGCTCTGAAGAATGAAATTAGAGGGGCCAAATGATGAAGAACTTCATATGGAGTCTTCATCAACCTCTGATTTACTAGAACTCTATTTTGTACATAGCAAGCTGAATTGACAGCTTCAGCCC
Source organism: Flaveria trinervia (assembly GCA_025506515.1). Taxonomy (NCBI): domain Eukaryota; kingdom Viridiplantae; phylum Streptophyta; class Magnoliopsida; order Asterales; family Asteraceae; genus Flaveria; species Flaveria trinervia. The sequence continues at coordinate 67,318,332 of CM046454.1, forward strand.
AAAAAGTCATTGGCAGTCCAGAATCAGCCAATGGACCTTGCATCTTCAATAAGGGTCCTGTTCTTCTCTCCACTACTCCATTTTGCTTAGGAGTTCTTGGGATGCTATATTGCCTCTTGATTCCCTTTGATAAGTAAAACTCATCAAGTGTGTGGTTTCTGAATTCAGTACCATTGTCACTCTCACACACTTACTGGTAGGGAATACTGCTTCTCAACGTGTAACACAAAGTTCATAATGGACTGCGCAGCCTCATCCTTTGAATGCAAGAAGAAAGTCCATACAAATCTGGAGTAATCATCCACAATTACCAATAGTATTTATTCTTAGCCATACTCATCACTCTCACAGGACCAAATAGATCCATGTGAAGAGCTGTAAGCAGGCAGTGGACTTAGGTTCTTCTATGCAGGAAAATGAAGCTTTGTGCTATTTTCCTTTTAAACAAGCAGTGCAGTTATCTTCACACTTGAACTCCTTCATAGGCAGTCCCCTTACTAAACCATGGTTTATCAGCTAATTTATCTTTTTGAGATTAACATGACCCAGCCTTCTATGCCATAGAATAGATTCTTGAGGGGAAGCCTTGGAAAATAGGCAAGGATGGCCTTTGAGATATATTTTCTTGGAAAGATCTAAGGCATACACTCTTCCTGTCCTGTTGGCCTTTAGAAGAGTGTGTTCATAAAACACCTAATCAATCAAACTTAGAACTTTGTATGATAGAATCCGACAGTTCTGACTGGTGAAAAGAGCAACATGGCCTTTGTCACACATTTGACTGACACTCAAGAGGTTGTACTTGAGATTTTCCACAGGTTAACATCATCAAACTTATTTCCCCATTGGAAACAAAGCCTTTGCCGATGATGTAACCCTTTGCATCATTGCCAAATGACACAACCCCTTCCTTCCTTGAGAGTAGTCATTAAGAAGTGATCTATTTCCTGTCATATGCATGGATCCTCCACTGTCTACATACCAGATGCCTCCGAGGTATGTTGAAGAACCCTGCAAAATACAACAAGTTAGTTAGATTTTAACACCCAAACCTTTTTGGTTTTGGGCATGTTCTCATCAACAGATGAAACTAACATGTTTGTTGAAAACAACAGCCTGAGATGAAGAAACTGGTGAAGAAAAGGAATCCTTTGGCTTGGACCTCCTTTCTCTGTGGTTTCAACATAGGAACATCTAATTGGTTAACTCTTCCCAATAGATGTTGAACCATCATAACCAACTGTGTCTGATTTTGTGATAAGGCTTTCAGCTCTTCAGACACATTGGCATTGGAGTTTGATAAGTTCCTATGTTGCACCTTCTTCTTTTGAGCAATCTCACTTGTTACCTATTTAACCCCTTCCTTTTTGGATTTCTTTTTGGATTTAAGGGTTACAGGATTTGATGTTGCTCGTACAAATATGGCTTCAAACTTAGTTTTCATTTTAACCATTTTCTCTTTACTTTCCTCTTTATGTTTGAGTTTGGATCCCCTTTTGTACCAACAATCATCTGTAAGATGATTGAACAAACCACATACTTCACATGGTTTCTTCTTCATCTTATGTTGATCATCAACTAAAGAGAATGAAGCTACTGAAGACTTTTTCTTCAGTACTTTGGAAGCATTATTTGCTTTCTTGACTTCCTCTTTAGCAGTCTTCAAACTCTTTCTACTGACAGTTTTCTTCTCTTCAGTGCTGACAGTAGTTGGAGTTTGAACTTAGGTGTTTAAATCTTGCTCTCCAGTCCTTTTAGGACTTCCAAAAATAGCTCCTGAGTTGATCATCTCTTGATCATGTGAGTGTCAGCAGTGGAACCATCAACATCAACTGATGGGTTTGAGAGGGCTTAGTGCTGACTTGAACTTTTGATGATGCTCTATCAAAAAGTGAATCACATGATGAGGTGGATTGGTTATTGCTTTCTCCATCAGATTTCACTTCTGCTCTTGATGCAAAATTTGTAGGAGGAGCAGTGTGATTATAACCAATACCAAACTTCACATTGGAAGCAGATTGTTTACTAAGAAGCATTTCAAAACCTTTGCATGATTGTACCCATCGATCACACTCTACCTGGGTGACTGCAAGGCTTTCTTTGAGACTTCTCTGGTCTTCCAGAATAACCTCTAGCTTGGCCTTTTCATCATTTAATTGGCATTTAAGCTTATAAATCTCATCATTTTTACTATTAAGAGCAGACTCAAACTCAGATTTTCTTTTGGAAATGGTTTTCTCAAACTCAAGTTTTTGATTTATTAATGCTACATTTGCCTCTCTAATGGAGACAAAGGCAGCAATGCATGATTCAGAACATAACTTGGCTTTAGCCTCTGAAGATACCTGAGTTACCTGTGAAGATGATGCATTTGAGCAGGACCCTCAGTAGACTCCAGGGCCATCAGAGCCATTCCCAAAAGGACTGTCACCACTATGTTGTCCAGCACCTGTGAACAGTTGTTCATGACCAGAAATGTCATTCGGTAAACTGCTCCAGTCAACAACTCCAGGGGTGAAGAAGCTGTGTTGTTGAGGTTGAGGAGGTTGATGAGATTGAGATGGTCGAGGTTCTGGTAGTGCATGAGGTTGTGGTACTATAGGAACTTGAACTTTTTGACTGTGGCATGTAATAACAAGGGTAAGGATATGGCATTTGACCCTGAGGAACAAAATATACAGGAGTTTATGGTTGAGAATAATGACTAGAATTGACAGGATGTTGCCCTCTGTGTTGTTGACTATTGCCAGGGAAAGTCACAAAAGGTGCAGAGGAATTAGATCCAGATGATCTGCATTCTCTAGCAAAGTGTCCAAGCCTGTGGCATTTGTGACACTTCAACTTACTCTTGTCAAAACCACTTTGGTTTTGCCAGAGAGTCCTGGGAACTTTCTTCCAGTTCTTTTGTAGAACTTCTGTGATCTAATATTTATCAAGGCCATTTGGTTCAAAATATCCATCTCTTCTAAGTCATCATCAGCAATCCCCTTGAGATCATCCATGATGAAGCATAGATTGTCATTATTACACCCAGTAAACTGACTATCAACACTCACAGACGCAGAATCAGAAGTGTTTGAGGAGAAATCAATATGCTCATCATACTGGCATTCAGATGAAGCATATTCTAACTCATGACCAACCTAGGCAGTGTTGCCTGGTACAAAGTCTTCAGTGAGCTTTCCAGATGAAGACAGTTTTCGTTTCTGTTCTATCTCTCTCTCAAATGTGAGCAATTTCCCATGTAGTTGGGTGAGAGATAGTTTGTCCAGATTTGCACTAGAGCGTAGGACAATAGTATATGTGTCCCATCTCTCAGGCAGTGATCTGAGAAATCTGTTATTCATCTGGATATTGGTGTACTCAAGTTTGACCATTTTTAATTTAGAGATCAAACAAGAGAACCGCTCAAACTGTTGAGTCAGTGTCTTACTCTTTCTATGAGAGAATGTCTCGTATTGTTGGCCAAGGATTTCTCTATTATTTGCCAAGACCTCATCTGTTCCTCCAAATTGTTCTTTCAAGGCATTCCAGAGGCCATGAGCAGTTTCATGATGCATTAGCCCAGAATAGATTTCATTGGGCAGTGCCATGGCCAGAATTCCATGGGCTTTTGCATCAATCTCAAACAATTTCTTGTCCTCATCTCAGTATTGCTCCTTCCTCTTCGGAACCATTTGATTGGTTTCCGGGTTATTCACCATAGGCTTGTGTGGACCATGTACCACTGATGTCCAACAACCTGCGCTGTTCACAGACAGGTGATGGAGCATTCGTCGTTGCCATATGTTATACTCATTCCTAACCAGCATTGGAGGCTTGGTTGAGGAACCAGTATTGTGAGGATCATTGGAAGGAGTAGTCATTTTCAGTCCAAATACAATTTAATTCAAGCTTTTAAACGTTTTTACATAGACCACAACAGACTCAATGAAAACCAAGAGAAAATCTCTGAATGACCAGAAACACAGAAAATTCAATCTCTATAACCGTTTCTTGCAAAAAAATGCTAATTCAATCAAACTTGGATCTTGAATAGCAGTTTCAATGATCAATTATTAGATTGATCAATGATTAACCTGCTCTGATACCATTTGTCAGGATCAGTGATCACAAGTTTGATGTATTAGAGCGTAACGCAGCGGAATAAGAACAAGAATGAGACAAATTGTAGCAAGAATTTGATACTCGTATACATTAAGAACAACTACGGTTATAACGAGAGAATATATTTCTGTAACAAGGAATGTTTCTATAATATCGAATATTTCTGATCAAATCATTCTTCCTATTACAATAGGTTGACACTCCTTATATAGAGTGCAATCGCTGCTGTTATCACGGGAAAGTGACAACTGGCAGATCTATTACAAAAATAACTAACTCTTAACAAACTACTGAAATGTTCACAACTAATGAGAACGTATCAGAGTGTTAAGTACAAAATATGAAACTACTGAAACTACAACGACTGAAGAACAAGCTCTTCAGTCGTTTTACAAAACTACTGAAAAACATAAAACTAATGATGAGCACAACAACTGAAGAAGTATTCTTCAGCTGTTGTGTCAAACTACTGAACATATAAAACATAAAACTACTTAAAGGTAAACCGTCACAACTACTGAAGAAGACCTCTTCAGCTATTGTGACAACGTCTGATACATTGGTCTTTAGCACTTGTGTCTTCAGACTTTGTCTTCAGCACTTGTGTCTTCAGACTTTGTCTTCAGCACTTGTCTTCAGACTTTGTCTTCAGCACTTGTCTTCAGACTTTGTCTTCAACACTTGTCTTCAGACTTTGTCTTCAGCACTTGTCTTCAGACTTTGTCTTCAACACTTGTCTTCAGACTTTGTCTTCAGCACTTGTGTTCAGACTTTGTAATCAACTGTTGTCTTCAGCTGTTGTGGTCTCCAGTAGTTGTTGTGACGTCTGTGGGACTTAAAGGTTTTTCTGAGCCGGCTCATTGGTTCTTTTGGTCCAACAATGTTTGTACTCATGCTTTCTATCTCAGATGGAACCTAAGAAGGTAGAAAATGCCTTGAAAGATAGTAGCTGGATTGAATCAATGCAAGAGGAGCTGCTTCAATTCAAGAGACAGAAGGTATGGAACCTATGTTGTCTACCATCTGGTCAAGTACCTATAGGCACCAAATGGGTTTTGAGAAACAAGAGAGATGATAGAGGCTTGATCATCAAGAATAAGGCAAGAATTGGGGTTCAAGGATACACTCAAGAGGAAGGAATCGATTATACTGATGTCTTTGCACCAGTTGCAAGACTTGAGGCAGTTAGGATCTTCCTTATTTATGCTGCATCCAAGGACTTCACAGTATACCAACTTGATGTCAAGTGTGCTTTTCTATATGGGGATATAGATAGGGAAGTCTATGTATGCCAACCTTCAGGATTTGAAGATCCACAGCACCCCAACTATGTGTGCAAATTGGATAAAGCTCTATATGGGCTACACCAAGCACCTAGGCTGTGGTATGAGACTCTGTCTCAGTTTCTTCTGAAGAATGGTTATACTAGAGGTACCATTGATAAGACTCTCTTCATTAGAAAGTCTGGAAAGGACATTTTGCCCGTACAAGTTTATGTTGATGACATCATATTTGGTTCCTCAAATGACGAAATGTGCAAGGACTTTGAGAGCATTATGAATAAGAAGTTTGAGATGAGCTCCATGGGAAAAATGGACTTTTCCTTGGAATTCAGGTAAAGCAACTGAAGGAAGGGTCTTTATTAATCAATCTAAATATGTCTCTGACATCTTTGAAAGATTTGAAATGAAGGATTGCAAGCCTGCCAAGACACCCATACCCAGAAACCATAATCTTTGTCCTGCCCTTGAGGGGGAGGATACTGGTCAACATCAGTATAGGGCAATTATTGGTTCTCTAATGTATCTAACAGCCAGTAGACCTGATATCATGTTTGCTACTTGCATTTGCGCAAGATATCAAGCTGCTCCTAAGGTGTCTCACCTAGCTGCTGTTAAGAGAATCCCCAGATACCTCAAAGGAGCACCTAAACTAGGTCTCTGGTATCCCAGAAACAAGGATTTCAATCTTTATGGATACTCTGACAGTGACTATGGAGGCTGCAATATTGACAAGAAATCAACATTAGGAGGGTGTCAATTTCTTGGTGGAAGGATCATCTCATGGCAATGCAAGAAACAATCCTGTGTCTTTACATTGACTGTTGAAGCTGAATACATTATTGCTGCTAGCTGTTGTACTCAACTGCTATGGATTCAAAATCAGATGTTAGACTATGGATTCAACTTTATGAGTACTCCTATCCATATTGACAACAACAGTATTATCTCCATTACTGAAAATCCACGAAGCACTCCAAGACTAAGCACATTGACATCAGGTATCATTTCATTAGAGACATTCATGAGAAAAATCTAATCAAGTTAATCAAAGTTGATTCAAATGAACAATATGCTGATCTGTTTAACAAAGCTTTTGATGAAAAAAGGTTTAAGTATCTCATAACAGCCATTAGGATGATAAACATTGATTAATCTGATCTCTTTCGAAAACCTTTTAATATGTAAGTGTTGTGACAATACAATTTAAGCCCCGTTACAAGAAATTTTCTCTGAAATTTTCTAAGTGTAAATTCCTTCGGAAGAGAAATTAACCTTCGGAAGACATTCTCATATCTTCTGAAGCAAAATTTCTCAAAGGATAACTTTCTTCTCGGAAGAATTTTTGGTCTCGGAAGATGCGATTGATTGTATATCAGATCTACTTCCAAAACTTACAAATTCTCTATTCGGAAGCAACTCTATCCTTCGGAAGCAATGTTTTGGCTTCGGAAGTAAGAATTTCCTTCGGAAGACAAGTTACCTTCGGAAATGTTTTACACTCGGAAGAGAGATTTCACTCTGTAATGTAAATTTCTTGGGCCCCACACTGTAAAAAGCAAAGATTTTGTTAATGATGTCGGATTATTTAACTAATTTTAACCTTACCGCCACTATCATTTCATCCTCTAAACCATCACATTATCTTATCCTAACCCCCCATCACCGCCATTCCACAATCTTTTAAATAATCTCGACTATTCAATTTCACTCTCTTACTAGCAAATTTTACCGCCCTAGAAATTTATCCTACTCAACATTACCCAGCTCAAATCATCCCCATTAACCTTTCCAAATGGCCTTCAACCCTCAGCACAACCAAGTCGCACTTCTTGATTCTTCAAGAGATGCTGACTTCTCAGACATCATCTCCTTGCTAACCAATCTTCTTATTACACCGCTCTGACAGTAAACCCCACAATTTACTCAAACCATATGTCTGAATTTTGGGCAAATGGTCAGATTGAAACCCTAAATGGGGTTCGTGTCATTCGATCGAGCATCTGTGGCCAGGAGTTGGTCATTTCTGAACAGATCATCAGGGAGCATCTAGAGCTTCATGATGAGGGCGCTCCAACGGAATTCCCCAAAGCAGATTTGGACAATTCTTATCTCCAAATGGGATATGGTGAAGACGTTAGCAGGTCAACTGTCTACAAATTTAACTTCTCGTATAAATGGAAGTTCCTGCTACATGTGGTCCCTCACTGCTTGTCGAACAAATCTAGGGGATGGGATCAAATCCCATATGAACTTGGGTGCCTAGTTCATGGGTTGGTGAAACGCCTCCGCTTCAACTATTTAAGATTTGTGTTGACTAACCTCATGGGAAATCTTCAAAAGGACAGGTTCTTCATGTATCCCAGGTTTCTCTAGCACATAATCAACTGCGAGCTAGACAAGAGCAAGCTTGTCTATGCAGCTGCCCTGACTGCTCCTCAAATAAGGCCGACCATCTTCAAGACTTTGAAGAGAGTGTCCACCAACTTCACACGAAGAGATACTGCACTTCTTCCAGGTATGACTGAGCCAACGGCTCCTGGTGACATCCCTGTTAACCCCACAGGTGATGAACCCACACCAGCAACTACCCTCACTTTTCCAAATCTACCTTCTCCAACCATTACCTTACTTATCAAAGACGTCCCAAACGAACCCTTGTTCAATCTTCTCTAATTGAACAAGCTCCTTATGTTCTACCCAAAAAGGCTAGAGTGGAACAAAGGGCTCCCACTCAGCCTGAGGTCCAACCATCCTTCACAATTGACTTCAATATGGGTCTTGAGTCTCCTCATTCTCAGACCCATGAGCCGACAACCCAAGCTGAAAGCCCTCAGGGTGAGTCTCTATACTCCCCTAAGCAGCCAAAAAGGGACAGCCCTATGACAAGCTCAATGCCTTTAGATATTGATCAAAGTGCCGGGTCATTAGGTTTCACTTCCATATCCTTTACTGACCTTTTAATTGGAACTGATGAAGAGACTATATCTCTTAAGGGCAATGAAGTTGATCCACAACACCCTCTCAAGGATCAACAGAGCCCAGAGAGACCTCTTATCTCTAGCCCACACCAGCAAAGCTTTACTGAGGTGAGTCCCACTGATGTGGAGGGGACTCAGGTAGATTCTGCTGCCACTACTAATAATTCAAACTTTCGAAGCCTCAGAAGAACAAGTTCAAAGTTCCGAAGCTGAGATTGTTGTTGCGAAAGGACTATTCTCATTATCCAATGATCTAATAGTCATAGATGCAATCCTAGAACTCGCATTTGAGGTTAATAGAGAGGATGTTCTCACTCAACCTTTAGCTCCAACATCTGCATTAACTCAGCTCCTATCTCTACTACTCAACCTGAATCTTCTATCCAAGAACCTCCAATGTCTAGTACTTCTGAAGACATCAAAAGAAAGAGGAAGATGACTTCGGAATAGCTTCAGGAGGAAGAAAGGATGAAGAAACTCAAAAGAAAAGGTGGACTGACAACTAAAAAACTGTTAGCTGCAAGTACCAAAGCAGTTGCAGCCAACCAGGAGGCAGTCAACAACCGAAAAAGGGTAAAGATCATTGATAGACTTGTCAGTCTAGAAGCTACAACTGAGGATGTACTCCTGCTACTATTAGAGGAGTTAATAGAGCTGGAAAAGGCAACCTTGGTTCAAAACAGCAAAAAGAAGAAGTTGCAAGGCTGGCCTTGGAAGAAGAAAGGGTGAGGAAGGAAAGAGAAGCTGATCTACAGCTCAGGAGGGAAAGGATATCTTTCCTAACCTCCAGAGACTTCTCTTAAGAAGAATTATCTCCACATAACAATGATACAATCTTATGGCTCTTTAACAAAGAGCAAGATCAAATGGAGAAAGAGATAAAGAGAGCTGAAAGGGAAAAGCTTTTACAGAAGAAGAAGAAGGAAGAGGAAGCTGGACTGACCGCTGCCAAGAAAATAAGTGCAAAAGCCTGGCTGAAGAGCTATCTCAGAGCTCATGGCTTCTCTGGCAGGCAGGTGGGTCCTATGTCAGAAAAGACTCTCCAGCAACATGTCAGTGACATTAAAGCTGATATTCGTGCGGCGAAGAGGAAGGAGATGTACAGAAGGGGCCAGGGGATGACCTTCAAAGCAACCACTCAACCCAAACTCCAAACCCAACCACAACCTGAAACCATAACCTTCTCATTCCCCATCAAAACCGAATCAACCACTGAACCATACACCCCTGAACCTACACCATCACTCCTACCAACTCCTTCACCTGAACCACCTAAACTTCCCATCCTCCACCCCAAAACTCTAGCCAGAACCCATACACCTCAACCTACCCATCAACCCATTAAACCATCCCTCGGGCTTCTAAACATCTCTCCTTAGAAGAATTCAAAGCAGTCAAGACAAAGCTCATAAAATGCACAACTCTAAGCGATATCTCTTGTGAGGAGGATTCTATCGAATTGACCTATGTTGATGGATCCTTAAGTTCTCTCACTAGAGATCAATTTCTTGATCTACCCAGAGGAACATCGGACCAAGCTGCAAATCTCCTTGGCCTTAATTCAGACACTTTGAATGAGGAAGAACAGAAGTTAAGGAGAAGGCTGGTGACTCTACTAGATACCAAGAAAAACGACAGGGTGCCAAGACAACCTCTTGCACCTAGAAAGAAGATCATCCGGTGGAGGTTCGAAGACTCGTCTCACAACTTTGTTGTTGAAAGGGAGAATGGAGAGCTCAACAGGTTGAGTGCCTCATCTCTGCTACACATAAGCCGATTTCATATTGCTGAGTTAGCAGAAAAGACATTCTCCAACCCTTCAAACTCCGATGTAGCTGCCCATATGAGAAATCATCTTGGCAGCCTTCATATGGCCGAGCTAACTGCTAGAAGCAAGGTTGAAGCAGATTTGAAACAGAGAGAGGAGGAGGAAAGGAAAGGATCGGCAACCCAAGGCAAAGCCTTTTTACAAATGGTTGAAGGTCCTGAACTAGAATCCATAGTTAGATGGGAGTATGACTATAAATCCCGACAACTAACTCTTTTCAGGGGGGCACAACAAAGGGTACATGTCATTCAGAGTGATAGACTGGATCTCCTATCCACCAATGACTTGTACAAGCTTCTTAGCACCACTTCAGGGAAGAACAAAGAGACAAACAAATATCTTTTGTCCCTTGTGCTGAAAGCTTTGAGAAGCAGGAATGAGTGAGGTATTGGTAGCATCAGCCTAGGGGGAGTTTGTTGGATCTAGAAAGGCTGGTGCAACCAAAACCAAGTCACTTAGAAGATTTTGCTACAACAAATAAAGGACTTCCGAAGCCAAGTGTGGAACTTCCGAAGAAAAAAGGAGATCTTCCGAAGACAAAGTGTAAAGCTTACTTCCGAAGGAAAAGTTCCAACATTCAAAGACAAAGAACTTATTTTCGAAGTTCATGACTGAGAAACAAAGATCTGAAGTCAACTTCCGAAGTACAAAAGTCCTCAAGCCTCGAAAGTATAAAAGCCTCTTCCGAAGTATAAGTGGGTTCGGAAGAACTTGTTCTTCCGAAGCCAACTTACCTTCGGAAAATACTGCTATTATCCAGTGGACGTAAGTATGGCCTTCCTGACACTCTGCTGCAAATCTCTAAGATATTGCATGGCGTTTTCTCAAAAGCCATGCAGTTGACCATACTTTAATCCATGTTTACCTTTTTATGTTAGTACAGTTTCCATCTTTTGTTGGTGACAAACGGTAAGTCATGGACATGTCATGACTACCATATCTGGGATAATACTTTACCTAAGATACCTTAACTTTAGCATTGTAGTATATGCTTTAGTCTTAGGTTTCCAGCTGGTATCAAAGTATATCCGGCTGTAGGATCTAGTATATATAGTCTCTCATTGTAACTCATGTATCATGCTTGTAAAAGTCGTGTAATATCTTGAGTTAAGAAATAATATATACAAGTGCCTTGAAAATTTATTTCTGTGTGTTCACCACTTATTATATTATTATCAACTCTTGTGAAAGACTTTACTTCATCTGAACTGAGTGTTTGTATAAGCGACTTTGAGAGAAATTCAAGTGTTTCTATGACAAATCCGATCCTGCAGAAGTCCCAACTGAGAAAGACAGTGAAGATCAATCTGGTGCTCTAGGCCAGTCTTCTCAATTAAAATCTGGTAAGAGAAAGAAGAGGATGGCTTCTAAACCAAAGCCAAAGAAGAAGTAGACTGCACCCTCTTCTAAATCCTAGGATGAGCCAGAACATCTGGAGATTGTGCAGCCAGAGGATGCTACATCAACTCCAATTCAAACAGCTCCTCTAGCATCAAGAAGACCCATCTTGTCTTGGACATACACCACAAATCTAGAAAGATGGCATGTCATTAGAGATCAAGGCATTAAAGACATTTATACATGGCAAGATATGTTTCAGTTGCCTCTTCATGACCTCTTTGATATGAGAAGACACTTTGACAGTCTGAAGGATCCTGATCACCTTATGAAGAAAGGATTGGTGATCATCCTAATAAGGATTGTTGATATCTGAAGTCTTGTAAGTGTGTTGGTAGCATCCGCCTAGGGGGAGTTTGTAGAGATTAATGAAGAGGCTGATGCAACCTAAACATCTTAAGTCTATCCCGCATGCTGCACAAGTGCATTAAAGAAGAATCTTTGGAAGTTTCACACATGAAACAGAAAATACTCTAAGTGTGAAATCTTCCGAAGCCAAGACCAATATCTTCTGAAGCCAAACATGAAGTCTTTCGAAGCCTTAGAGACAAAGTGTTCCGAAGCTTCAAGTTCATGAAGACAGATTTCTTCCGAAGACTTTTAGTAACATGCTTTATCTGATGTACTGTTCCATAAAGCTGGACACCTTTTCGCTGTATCTCTGCAAGTCACCAACCTACATGAGTTGGTGAAAAGGTCCATGCTTTTGGTAACTATACATTGAGGTCTTGAGTCTGTAACTTTCTACTTTATGTACTTTATCCTTTTTGTAATAGATAAGGATGTGAGCTATGGCATGTCATAGTCACAAGTCAAAAGGCAATCTGCCTTTTGACTCTACAATTGATTTTGTTTGTGTCTAGTCAATTGTATCCAGCTGGCTTTCAAAGTATAGCTAGCTGTAGGATGTAGTATAAGTATCTCATGTTCTTGTATCTTTCAATCATGCTTTGTAACACTTGTAATAGAACATGGAGAAAGTAATATACTACATTCTTGAAAACCGTACACTTGTGTTCTTTGTGTTCTGTCTCTTGTATTACTTGTGTTCTTAGTGTCTCAACTTGGGTAATCCAGTTTACTGTTTGATCAAAGTTTAGTTAATCTCCTCTTTGTGTTGTTGTGTTGTAACTTACACCCTTCAACGATCTTACAGTATGTCTCAATGTGCGACTGATCCAGTCTCCTGGTTCAATCGTGCGACTGGTCCATTAGCATGAACTATTCATGCGTATGAACCATTAACGTGGTCCATTCACATGAAAAATTCATACGACTAAGTTTGAATATGTTTCTCAATCATTACATGATTAAGATCTATTTAAACAAACACAAACCAATATAGTTAGTTCAATCAGCGTTAATAAATAATAAACGTTGAAACATACACTGAAACATTTAACATTAAGATTATCAATCACATATTCTGTTTCTTTCAACTCATACATTTCACTTACATTTAGGACATGATAGACATATTACATTAAGATTGTAAACTAGGTACATATGTATCAACAAACTCCCCCTTGGACTTAGTTTCCTTCATCGTCTGGCATCCTTCATTAGCTCGTCAAACTTATTATGCCTCTCCTCGACTGTGGCTCCAGCATGTATCTCGAATGCAAAACAGAGACTTATCATGTTCTGAAACTGGAAGGCCTGTACCATATCCTACTTATCATAGAATAATGCCCACCTGTATAAAGTATAAACATCACTAGCTGACAGGTTGGTTAGCCACATTAGGTCAAATACCCAGCTGGTCTCCATTTGGTGCTCTTTCTTCAATACTATGACCGCTTCTCCTGTTCTCCAATCATAATACCACCACTTGAAGTGGGGAGTGATGTCCTGTGACATTTCCCTTATGGGAATCTTTGACATAGTGTGTAAAGGACTCCACTTTAGCACCACTTTGGGTTTCCCAGTCCTTGGGTCCACCTCCGACCTTCGAATATACCTTGTAGGTTGTTGAGGCTTGAAGTTAACCCATCTAGTGTGGTATTCTTTCTTCAACACAACTTCAAACCAGCCTGACATCTTCCTGGGGTCAGCATACAACAGGTTCATACGTGCCAGCTGGTTGAGCTCAAAACCAGGGAGAGTCTTTAGATCATGTGGGAATCTAAAGTACTCGATTCCCTTCTTCTTCTTCACTGCATATACATTAAGATCCTCAAAATAAGCCCACACTATAATCTTGCCAGACACCTTTAAATGCTTCTTTACTTTGTAGAGCTTGGCGTAGGCACTCTGCTTTGGCGCTGTGCGTTGGGCACGGATCTCTGCAAAACAAGCTGCCCATTCATCCTTTTTGATCTCAACATCGGCGTCCGAGGCTTGGGCTTGGCTTTCTGATTTCTTAGCCTCCCTCTCCGTCGTATCCAATTTAGCATTCATATCACTGTCGAGAGTATCCCTAAAATCAGGAACCACATTTCCCTCTCGATTAGTATATTCTGGATAATGCTATGTCATGACGTCTTCAATCTCTATCGCATCCACATCGTTAAGCCCGTCATCACTAGCAACATCAACGGTAGGTGCATCTTTAACCAGTTCATCCGGATTTAAATGGAACATCTCTGTGAGTTGCTCATCAGTAAGGCCATGAATGATTTCTCCTTCTTGGGGAGTATAGCTTACTGACCTCCTGACAATCCCTTGCAGATCAAGTATCATAGTGAATTGAGACTTGATCTGCTGCAGGGGAGTTCATCTTGCTAAGATGGTTGATCTGCTTGATTTAGAACATGTAACACATCATTCATTAGTATATAATCAACACAGTTAAATAATCAAATATATACATAAACATTTAGTACATGAGTTTAATACATGATTCAATTACACAAAGGTTCAAAATACATAAACATGTAATCATTACTTTGATCTTGAATCATGGGTCCTTCAGTTGGCGGGGCTGAGGACGAGGCACCCTGATCCTGAGCTTTTTTGGATCGTCTCTCTCTTGCTTGATTGGCAGCAGATGCAGCAGCATCATCACCCTCCTCATCATCTCTGCTCTCATCCTCTCCCGTATCATCATCTCCTCCATCATCATTAGTATCATTCTCATCATCCTCACCATCGTCATCACCTTCTCTAATCTTTAGAGGCTCATCCTTGGATCCCTTGAGCCTAAGCATGAGCTTCTTGTTCTTTGCCTCTAAATCCTATATCCTCTCTACAGAGGATGTCTGCATCTCATGCAGCTTTGTGATCTCCTGACTCTGAGGCTCAATCCTTTGTACAGACGAAGCCTACATCTCATGCAACTCTGTGATCTCTTGGCTCTAAGCCGCAATCCTCTAGGCTTAGGAGACATTGAACTCCATTAGCTGATTAAGCTGAGTGGCTCTCTGCTCATCCATCGCCAGCAACTTTAGTACTAACAGGTTCAGGTTAGCCAGCTGCTCCTCCAACCCAACGAATGGGAAAGAGGATCCAAAAGTAGGTGGGACCTGTGATGAGGTCCCGGCTCCAGGAGTGGTGGTGGTGGTAGTGGATGTAGAGTAGATGGGTGGTGGGATATGTATGGATGGTGAAGGGGTGGATGTAGTGGTGATAGGTGGAGGTGTGGTAGTCATGGTGGGTGGAGTGGTAGTAGTGGTGGTGGGTGGAATGGTGGTAGTGGTGATGGGTGGAACGGTGGTAGTGATGGCTGTGGTAGAGGTAGTGGTGGTAGTGATGAGTGTAATCCTCCTCCTCTTAGTCTTCATCCCATGGGGCTAAGCCATCCTTTTTCTCCTCATGCCCTTTTAGGAGGATGCTCCCCCAAGGATGTTGTTGGGCTAATCAGGGGCATAAGTGGGATTTGCAGCAGTCTCCCCAGACTCGCTAGGGCGTCCTCCAACCTCCCGAATACCTCGGTCGGTGGCAACCACCCTGCTCCCCACAGTACGAGTCCAAGGCTCCTCGTCTGTCTCCTCCTCCTCATTAGGACGAAAGTCCTGATGGAAACCAACTGACTCTAATCTACCTTGGGTGGATGATGGAGATGCTATATCAGCAGTGGGGGCCCTCGATTGGGGGGGCCCTACATCTCCACCATCACCATAATCATCATCATTGGAGTCATCATCCGGGAGAACAATCTGCTCGACATCCGAATCACTATCCTCGTGGCGCCACTTCTTCCTAGTGGGCGCCACATAATACTCTCGGCCAGATGCCTGAATAATCTCCTGACAAGGGGCTTCACCTGCTTCACCTGCTTCCCCCTGTACACCTTCATGCGGCCCAAGGTGGTATTGTCCATCACCTCAAGCACTACTGCGTCCTCTTTCTCTTTGGGCAGGGACGGTAGCTTCTAATCTATGATCATCTGAATAAAACGAGGGTACATACAAAACCCCTCCTTCCCCTTCCCCTCAATGTTCTCCACCAAACAGGTGAAGATCATCCTAGAGAAGGTGAACGGGTGGTTTAGCACCAATGCCACGTAAGCGTTCTGGATCTGACCGGATAGCTCGTCAAACCCTCCCTTACGCGAAGCTATGCACTTGAGTAGCACATGGGCGATGTACTTAAACTAGGGGCACAGGTTGCTCTTGTTGAGCACACCTGCATTGATGTTCCTAGAGTACTTAGCCCTCAGAAAGCAGCCTCAAACCGTAAGTGGATGTAATCTTGTGGGGCACTCAGCTTCATCTCCAAACTCTAAAATAGACCTGAGATCATCCTCTGTGATCTCAATGGCATGGCTGAATATAGAGCTCCTGATGCAATGGGGCTCAGAGGACCTGCCCACAATAGCGCTTTCCCAGAAAGACTGTTAGACTGAGCGATAAGGAGTACATGGTGTCGAGATGGCTCAAAATATCCTAGATCTCCGAAGGAATATGATGATGCCCAAGAACTTTGCAGCATTCCTAGAAAGTCAAATCAAGGTAAGCACATATGTTGTGCTTAGTTCTCATGGTCTAGCGACTCATCATCGGTTACATAATATAGATAAACATTAGAGTATGTAAATGAATAACCATTTGAATTTCTTAACTGGAATCTTTCTGTTCTGTCGTGCGAATGAACTGTCAGACTGAGGTTTAGTCGTGCGATTGAGCTCATATGCACGACTAAGCATGCGACTGGGCTTAGTCGTATGCTCTATAAAGCGGTTGATCCAGTCATGCGACTGAACTCATTTGCATGGTTCAGGCATGCGATTGTGCCATTTGCCCATCTCAGTCGTCCGATTAAGCCATTCGCCTGGCTCAGTCGTGCGATTGAAGTTCATCAGGGCGTCCATTCGCATGACAGACTGTTGGTTCATTGAAATTCAAATTTTGAGCAATTCGTAGTGTTAGACGTCATGGTATGGCATAGATTGTTGAATCTTTGGAGTGTAAAACATCGCGCATTACCAGGATAATCGTTGGAAATCGTTAGAACACAACAAATACCAGTTTAGAGCAATCAGACGAAAATCGGGCAGAGTTTCGTTAAATCGTGCGATAACAAGACCGATTGGGGATGAATAGGGTTTGCGACCGAATCCCCCTCTATTTATGCTAGGGTTCTCTCTAGTCATGTGACTGGACTTAATCGCACAGCTGGTTCGTGCGATTCAGTCACAGTCGTGCGACTGACTCAATCGGTCACTTTCAGTTGTGCGGCTGGGTTTCAATCGTGCGGCTGGGTTTCAGTCATGCGACAACCCCATTCGGTTGTTTCCATTTGTACGATTGGTTCATTCTGATGATCCAATCACATGAATTTACCCATGCTCATGGTCCAATCACACGACTCGGCGATACGTGTGGCTTAGTCGTGCGATTGGGCTCATTCGTATGGCCTAATCGTACGGCTAGTCCATACTTATGGTCCAGTCGTACGAATGGCTCATTCTTATAATTTTGACTCTGTGAACATTTTACATTTATCCCTTTTAACACTCTGTAAAACATTACGAGCATTCGATCATCTCAGACATGATCATTTTAACTTTGGAAACATTTGATCACCTCAGACGTGAGCCTTTTAACAGTAAAACATTTTGTCACCTCAAATGTGACCCATTTAAGTGATTAAATCCCAGATGAAATTCCACTATATAGTCCGATGATTAAAAATAAATGTGACTAATAATTGAAACAAAATAAAACAACTATAACTAAATGATAAAACTAAATGTATTTTTGTGATTTTGTGTGAGGTTGAAATTTTAAGATAGATATCAAGCCTATTTCTTTCTAGAATAGTACAGCTTCAAGTTATTGTTACCATAACTGGAACGATTCATTATGGAATCATACAGGTAATCAGATCATTGAGGATGTGTTACCAAAATATGTTGATGCTAGATTCTTGTTTCCATCGAGAGTCATTAGCAAGTTTAGGAAATCATACTAGTATTAGATGCACTCATTGATTTGAACTTTCAAGAATTCCCGCCACGATGATTGTCAGTATACTTGTCCATTTAAATCCATACACAGACTTTTGACACAGATTGGTGATATATTAGGTTTAATTATTTCAACAAGCATTTGTGTATCCCACGCTTATATGGTAATTAACGTTCCTAAGGAGATTTTGAGTGGTCTACGGGTAGGATTCAAGAAGAAACTATTCTAGAGCTTTCAAAGAGATGCTAAGCCTCAGGTCAGTGCCACCGCAAAACAGAGAGGCGCAAACAACAATCAATTCTAGAATATTTAAGTTATGCTTATTCTCAGGTCAGTGCCACCACACAGCAGAGAGGCACATAAGCTATCTTCTTGTTTGAGAAGTTTTCTTTTCTTTTTGCACAGATCGCACAAACAACATGGGTTATTAGCTTGATTGCATTTTTCAATTTTCATGTGCTTTGCTCAATTTTTATGGTCATCCGCACACATTTGTGGCGTTTATTTTGCTCGTCACCCCTTATTGGAACTTCGTTGATTGTGTTAACCAGGGATAAGATGATAACCCACAGCTTGTTGAACAACATAGTTTAAACTTGACATCACCAACAAGGTCTAATCATCTATTGTGTTGAATCTACCGACACATCTTATAGTGGTCTAACAACCTCTAGATCTACTTTCTTTGTTTTAACTTAGTAGTAGCCAGTTCATTATCATTTTTCCTGTTATATTGCTCAGACGTCTCAGACTTATACTTTGAATTTCGCATCTAATTCAATTTAAAGTCCCAAATTCTTTGTTCTTGTGTAATATCTTTTTCCATAGTCCTTGAATCGGTATCACAGATACGATCTCATTCTATCAGCTAGCTTTTCCTCCTCCCTTAGTTTTTTTATGTACTGAAACTAGAACAACTAAAGTTAACACTAACTTCTTAACCTATTCTCCCCCTAAAATTCTAAAACCAAAAATCTATTTACAGTTTTTGAATTTTATAAGACAGGAAATTATAAAAAGATTAAAATAAAAATAAAATAAGACACAGTATCGGACTACACGTTTTCATCTTTTGAGATTACATCACTTTTCTTTTTCACGCCATTAACCTCTAAGAGATATAGAGATCTCGGTTTATCAAAAGCTTTTGTGTAGAGGTCGGCGCATTGAAAATCCGTATTAATTTTACCACATCCATTAAATATTTTTCAAAACAATCACGTATAAAATGATATTTAATCCCGTTGTGTTTGGTTTTAGGATCTTGGACCGGATTTTTAGTTACAGCTATCACAGCAGAGTTATCAACATAAATAGGAGTATTAGAGAATTGCAAACCGTAATCACGCATTTGCTGTTGAATCCAGATGATTTGTGAACAGCAACTTGCAGCAGTAACATATTCGCCTTCATAGGTTGATAGAGAAACCGAGGTCTGCTTCTTGCATTGCCAGGTCACTAATCTCCTCCCAAAGAATTGACATCCCGCTGATGTTGACTTGTAGTTCATTTTTCAACCGCCGTAATCCGAGTCACCATACGCCGTAAGCTCAAAGTCATCATCATAGGGATACCACAATCGTAGTGTTGGTGTACCCTACAGATAACAAAATATCCTTTTCACCCCAATAAGATGGTTGACTTTCGGTTTCGCCTGATATCTGGAGCATAGAGATGTCGCGTACATGATATCAGGTCGTGAGGCTGTGAGATACATGAGGGATCTGATCATTCCTCGGTACATGGTGGCATCAAACCAGATCGCCACTTTCGTTGGATGCTACATCGTGGTTTGTAGCAAGAGGAGTTCTGGCTGCCAAAGCATTCTCCATATCGAACCGACTGAGAATATCGCCTACATACTTGGTTTGATGTAGGAAAATTCTCTTAGGTGTCTGACCTGTAATTCAAGGAAGAACTTCATTTCTCCCATTGCACTCATTTCGAACTCTGCTTTCATTACTGCTTCAAATTCTTTATATAACTCTTTGTTTTTGGATCCGAAGATTATGTCATCAACATAGATCTGTACAAGCAGTAAGTCACCATCCTTTTCTTTGATAAACAAAGTACAGTCAATCACTCCTCTTCGAAACCCGTGTTTCACAAGATGAGTCGAGAGTTTCTCATACCAGGCTTTGGGGGCTCGATGAAGCCCGTATAGAGCCTTGTCCAACTTGTAAACTCTGTCCCGATGATATGGATCCTCAAATCCCTCAGGTTGACTGACGTACACTATCTCTCAGATTTCATCATGAAGGAATGCACTCTTCATATCAATTTGATATACTTTAATCTTTATATACAATGCATAGGCTAGGAAGATACGGATGGCTTCCATTCTTACCACGGGTGCAAACACTTTGTTGTAATCAATACCCTCGACCTGTCGAAATCCTTGAACTACAAGTCAAGCCTTGTTCTTAATTATGACCCCTTGGTCATCCTTCTTGCACTTCAAGACCCATTTAGTGCTAATGACCTTAGCACCTTTAGGTCTATCCACCAGAGTCCACACACCTAACTTCTTGAATTGAAGTTCTTCTTGCATGGCATTCACCCAAGCCTCATCGTTCAGGGCGTCACTTAAATATTTGGCTCAAATTGAGACACAAAACATTGATAAGCTTCGTTATGAAAGTATCATTTTCCATAACTGAGGCATAATCAGCTGAGTATAGCTGATTTCATGTCTGTACTCCCCAAGGTACATCCCATATGACATTGTCCAGAGGATGATAAAGATTAAGTCGCGACCCGGGAGTGGTGGGAATAGCTACATCCTGACCTAGATTGTGAGTTCTAGAGTCAAAATCTGTAGCTGTTGGAGTTTGAGGTTCCTAAGTGTAGAGGCATCAGCATCGGATGCATGTGTACTTGTTGTAGCAGGAACCTGTTCCTTGTGTTCCATCCGAACATTCTCCACATCTTCATCGTCAGAGGAGGAGTCACTAACTTCTGGTACTCCCCCTGAGCTGCTAGAAGATTGGCCTTGTGAACCAGATGTTGTCGAGTCTAGGGGCGGTGTGTTTAAGACATCATACATCATCTTTGTAGATATCTCATCATCAGAAGGCGTGAGAGGAATGTTGAAGGACATGAAGAATCCATCATAATCAACAAAGAAGGCTGGTCCTTTTCCTGCAGGAGGGGTGGTGTATCTCTAAACATCAACGTTGCACCACACTTGTACTTGACATGTTGAGTTATTGTAAACCCTCTTCTTTGGTATGTTGTATCCTAAAAAAATCCCTTCTTTCAGTCTTTACATTGAACTTGCCTAACTGATGTTTCTTAAGCAACGTACATGGTGCCACAAATGATTCGAGGTACTCCACATTAGGTTTACGTCATTGTAGCAACTCGTAACACGTTTTTCCATGTTGTTTAACCACCAAGACTCGATTCAAAGTGTAACATGCATTGGCCACTGTCTCGTTCTAGAATTGGATAGGTAGTTTCAAGTCTGCTAGCATCGTCCTAGCAATCTCTATCAAACTTCTATTCTTCCTTTCAGCAACCCTTTTCATCTATGGAGTGTAGGCAGATATGAACTGATGTACAATTCCATTTTCTTTGTAGAATGCCTCCAACCACTGATTCTTGAACTTTGTCCCGTTTTCGGAGCGGATCTGACGTACCTTTAACTTGTATAGAGATTCCAAAGTGGTCACAAGTTATTTGAACGAATCAAATGTTTTTGATTTGGATTTTAGAAACATTACCCAAGAGAATCTTGAGTAGTCATCGGTGGCTACATAACAGTAGAGATCCCCAACAATACTCTTGGTACTCACTCGACCGAATAGACAAGAGGCAATTCAATAGAGTTGACATTCTTTTCCTTGTGATACTTCTTGGTATGTTTTCCCTTCTTACACGGAACACAGAAATCCGGAAGTTGAAAGTTTTTGACATTAACTCCGTTGACCAAATCATTCTGAATGAGATGATCTTCCTTGGATTTATGTGTCCCATCTTCCTATGTCAGGAGATGGAATCTTTCTCAGTTGCCTTTCACAAGAAGCATTAGACTTGTTTATCAGTTGTTGAGACCTTTGTTAGATCCAAGACATATAAATCATTGTATCTTGAAGCTGACATTAAGACCTAGTCTTCAGGAATGGTGTACTCCTTCTTCAACACGTAGCACTTCTTGTTGTCAAAGACC
The DNA here is from genome assembly GCA_025506515.1 of Flaveria trinervia. NCBI lineage: Eukaryota > Viridiplantae > Streptophyta > Magnoliopsida > Asterales > Asteraceae > Flaveria > Flaveria trinervia. Next base: position 67,340,447 of record CM046454.1, read on the forward strand.
ATCTGGAAACCTTTGTCACAAATCTGGGATACATAAAGTAAGTTGTTTTGTACTTGACCTTGTCAAACTTAACTTTCTGATTTCCCACTTCTCCCTGTGCCGTGATGTATCCTCCTTTATTTCCCGCAAAAGAAACATGTCCTCCTTTAATTGTTTGACGTTTGAGAGGAGAGACAGGTTTCCAGTCATGTTCCTGGATGCTCCACTATCTACAATCCACATGTTTGTGATAGCACTATAACGAATACCCGACACATTCAAAAAAATGATTAGTTAAGGTTTGGGACCCAAGCCTTAATTGGCTTGGGTATCCTAGAGGAATGACACATCAAAAAGTCAAACCCACTATCCATTTGAGGGCGAGGGCATATCATGCTTCTTACTGCTCTTAGTATCACATATTTGACGTGATTTTTCTTTCCACAAGCCAGCTTTGCGGAATGCCTGTTTGTGATAAACAGATGACTGGTTTATGGTTTGAACCTTAGTTTCATTATTTCTTCTAGGTGGAGTAATAGAACTCCTTTTAGAAGAAATCTGTTTTGAATCTTGAAGCTCAATTTTCTTTCTTGGTGTCTGATACTGAGGACAATTAGAAACTATATGTCCTTTCTTTCCATAATTGTAGCATGATCGAACTTCTACATGTTGGGAAAGACATCTTTGTGGAGAAGAGTGTGAGACCAGTTTGACTTTGGTCTTGTTGGGTTTCACTCTTCTTGTTTGGATGTTTTAACTTCGTTAATAAACTTTACCTTTTGAGCCATTGAAACATCTTTTGCCTTTTGTTTGTTTGGACTATTACGTGGAGCATGTGGTAGGTTAGTTTGTTTAGTCACTTTCTGATAAGATTCAGTTGAATCTACCATCAGTGCAGAGACTGAGTCTTCAGCTGCTAGAGATTCTGAACATGTAGTTTTGTCATCTTCTTCAATCATAGGTTTGACCATTTTCGCAGCTTCTTCAGTTTCTAACATGGCTATTTCCACTGCGATATCGTCTTCACTTTCAGTATCCTCATCCAACACCTCGACATTTGCAATGTTGGATTCTCCCAAAGGCACAATTTGAAGGTCCAATCTTGCCCTTCATCACCTTGAGCAGTTAGGCCTTTGTCTCGGTGCTAGACGATGTAGCTCCCCCAGTTGGTTTATCCTGACGGTTGAATGTCGAGAACGGGTCTCGTTGCCAGTCTTCTTGGGATATACACATTCACGATTAAAGTGCCCCTTCTCTCCACAGTTGAACCAGGTCACTTTTGACTTGTCAAACCCAAACGTAGTATCTTTGATAGCTATCAAGTTTTGTCCAGTCTTTTAAGCAAACTTCATAGCCCTCCGGATAGCACTTGCTAACGCCCACATTATGTCCATACATCTAAGCTTGTTCTCATCTACCTGTTCTAAGTCTTCGTTTGCTATAGGGCAGTTAGCAATCATTCCTGCAACCAACCGGTCATATGAGTGTACCATAGCCGCCAATAAATCCATGAGTTCTTTAGCCACCTCCACAGTGATGTTCCCGAGGTTCTCAGTCTTCAACTTCGTAGCATTAGCCTCTGGTGCAATAAAATGGGTACTCGATGACCCAGACGTGTCAGACCCATAAGTTATGGTTTGTGAAGGAGTAGTTGAACTAGAAACAAAAGCGGTCTGAAGGGGTGCTCCTAAACTGGTTGTTGTAGAAGAGGCGTTGTAAAGCGAAGGATTTTGATCATACGTTACTTTCTGCAACCTGTATTTCATCCTAAGTTCCCCCTCTCTTAATTTCAGGATGAAATCATTTATATCTATCTTTTCCAAAATACTATTCTGTCTTAGGTTAGATACAAAAGAATCCCACTTCTCCGGTAACCCATCTGCCAAACTGGAAACCTTATCTTCCATCGACGTTTTAACTCCATGAATATGTAGCTCACTCATGAGATGATAGAACCTGTCGATTATCATATAGACTTTCCTTACTTATTGAAGAGAAGTTGTCAAACTCCTTCTTCAATGCTTTTGTCTTTAGAGCTTTTAACAAATCATTCTCATCATAGTGTTTTTCAAGGCTATCCAAAGTTTCTTAGCCTGTTTAATCTCAGAGAATTGATGGAATATATCCTTCAGTATAGACTGAGTTAACAGAGCGTACACTTTCTTCTCTGTGTTATATTTTGCCTTCTGCGTGTCATTCATCCCTCCCAAAGTCAGTTTCACTCAATCAGCACCTACTGGCATGTCATACACTATCTCGATTGACTCCCAAAGGTTGGGATCAACTCCATTTAAGTAAATCTCAAAACATTGCTTCCATTAAGGGTAATCGTCTAACGTTATTAGCTTAGGGGGTTTATTGTGATTCCCTGTCTCATTTTCCAAAAGTAAGAGGTTCTGGATTCATGTGTCTCTCCCTTCAGTGAAAGCTGAGTATTGCTCTTCCATTTAGTTAACTTAAAAAAGATTTTTGAGTCAAAAACTATTCTTATGAGAATAGACCACTCATGCGATTGTACTTATGCGATTGGGTTAATCGTGTGAATGGAGTATGCGGATGAATTCAATCATGCAATTGGATTCAGTCGTTTGGAAAGAGAGTGTGGTTGGAGTCTATGCGAATGAAGCTGGTCAGTCGTGCGAATGAATGAGACGACTGAGTTCAATCGTGAGTATGGAGGGTGCGAATGAGTTCAGTCATGCGATTGAGTCAATCGTGCGACTGAAGGCTGTTGTTTCTGCAAAAACGAATGTTTTGAACACTTTGACGGAAAAACATGAATTTCTTATGAACCCAAATTGCCGCATGACGAAAAACGTTAACTTTGTGACCAGAAGACTTCGAAAACACTTTTTGACACAAAAAGATGGAATTTTTGAGTGAAAAACACAATTTTTAGGCCAAAATCGATTGAATCACACTTAAATCTAGAGCCAAAGCTCTGATACCACTTGTTAGGACCGTGAACGGACGGAGTACTAACTGATTTACGTGTAAACCAAATCAAATAGTGCAGAATCCTATTGATTGGCGATCCAATCGGTGAGAAGGCACGTAGAATCAATCTTAGAATGAATCTAAACGTTAAAAAGGATTACAATACGATTCTGTGCGATCTATGAACTTGGAACATGATCTCTAAGATCTCTGGATGGCTAGGGTACGAATAGGAGTCAAAATATTGAACGTGTCGTGTTTTTCCATGAATTAAGTGGTATTTATAGGTTAGGGTTAGTCAATCGTACGACTGAACCATTAGCATGGTTCAGTCGTGCGACTAAAGCATGCGACTGAGTCAATCACATGACTGAAGGTTCAGTCGTGCGACTGAGTCATCCGTATGTCTCCGTGGTGCGACTCATCCAGTCTCCTGGTTCAGTCGTGCGACTAGTCCATTAGCATGAAGTATTCATGCGTATGAACCATTAGCATGGTCCTTTCGCATGAAAACTTCATACGACTAAGTTTGAATATCTTTCTCAATCATTACTTGACTAAGATCTATTCAAACAACCACAAACCTATATAGTTAGTTCAATATACGTTAATAAATAATCAACATTGAAACATACACTGAAACATTTAACATTAAAATCATCAATCACATATTCTGTTTCATTCAACTCATACATTTCATTTACATTTAGGACATGACAGACATATTACATTAAGATCGTAAACTAGGTACATATGTATCAACAATATCGTATTCCATCAGATTTGACTTCTAACTGTTTACCCATCCCACATAAAGATTCGGATCTAACGTTCTCACCTTTCAAGGCTTCCGTCTAGGCTTCCTTAATTTTTCCGGGCAAGTGAGTGCAAATAGTCAATTGTAGGGTAAGCACTCATCGGGGTTTAGCGGTTTTTTTTCTACTGAAGGCACCGGCTACTACATTCGTCTTTGCTGGGTGGTATTTAATAACACAATCATAATCGTTTAATAATTCCACCCAGCATCGTTGCCTCATGTTAAGCTCTTTCTGCTCAAAGATATGCTGAAGACTCTTGTGATCGGTGTAATAGTGCATTTGGTACCGTACAAGTAATGTCTCCAGATCTTCACAAAAACCACTGCTCCTAACTCCAAGTCATGAGTAGCGTAGTTCTTTTCATCTACCTTCAGTTGTCGCGAGGCATAAGCTATGACTTTTTCACGTTGCATCAGGACACAACCAAGTCCTTGGATAGAAGCATCACAGTAAACCACAAAATCCTCACTTCCTTCAGGTAACGCTAATATCGGTGCACTACAAAGTTTGTGCTTCAACAACTGAAAAGCAGCTTCCTCACTCTCACTCTATTTATAGGTTGTTCCTTTATGGGTCAAAGCTATAAAGGTTGAGCAATCTTTGAGAATCTCTTAATGAAACATCGATAGTATCCTACCAAACCAAGAAATTGCGTTATCTCACTGAGTGTCTTGGGTACTGAACAATTCCTAATCACTTCAATCTTTGCAGGATCCACATGTATCCCTTCTCGTTAACAATGTGACCTAAAAATTGCACCTCATGAATCCAGAAGTCGCACTTAGAAAATTTGGTGTACAACTCTTCCTTTCTAAGTAGCTCCAAGACTAAACGTAAGTGTTCCTCATGTTCCTCCTTGGTCCTAGAATAAATCAATATGTCATCAATAAACACGATAACAAACTGATCAAGGTAAGGTTTGCACACACGGTTCATGAGGTCCATGAACAGTGCTGGTGCATTTTTCAACCCAAAAGGCATGACCAAGAACTCGTAATGACCATAACGAGTACAGAACGTAGTTTTGAAGATGTCTTCTTCTCGGACTCTAAGTTGATGATAACCAGATCTCAAGTCAATCTTCGAATAATAGCTTGATCCCTAGAGGTGATCAAACAAGTCGTCAATACGAGGTAAGGGTATTGGTTCTTGACTGTGACCTTGTTCAATTCCCTGTCGTCGATGCACATTCGGAAAATGCCATCTTTCTTCTTAACAAAGAGATCTGGTGCTCCCCACGGTGATGAGCTCGGTCAAATAAACCCTTTATCCAACATCTCAAGGAGATGTGTAGATAATTCTTGCAGTTCATTAGGTGCTAACCGGTAAGGTGCTCACGCAATCGAAGCAGCTCCAGGTGTCAAATCGATCTGGGGTGGTAGTCTAGGAAGATCCTCTGGGAACACCTCCGGAAAGTCACGAACCATCGGAATGTCTTCTATCTTCTTTTCCTCTTGTTGTTGGTTAGAGACGAGAACTAATATGGCCAAGTGACCCTTGCGTATCCACTTCTGAACCTTCATGAACGATATGATGCCTATCACAGTGCCACTCTTCTCGCCCTTAACCGAAAGCGTTTCCCCATCTACCACGGGAATACGAATGACCTTCTCATGAAAAATCATCTTGGCCTGCTTCTATGACACTCAATTCATGCCTATGACCACATCAAAACTTCCAAGAGTAACGGGCATAAAGTCAATGTTAAAGGTATGACCAGCGAGTTCTATCTTGCAATTCTTAAGGATGTGCATAACAGAGATTTGCTTACCATCAGCTAACTCTACAGACTCCAAGAAAGAGGGCATATCACTTAAGAGGCTACAAAACTTAGTAGAGATAAAACTACTATCGGCTCTAGTGTCAAACAGTACAGAAGCAAAACGACCATTAACAGGAAATTTATGAGTAACAGTAGTAGGATTGATTAGAGCTTCACCTGAACCCATGACAAAGGCTCCCCCTTTGGCTCCACCATTGTTGCCACCATTATTGTCACCATTACCACCATTATTGTTATTGCCACCATTACCATTGCCATTCCCATTCCTTCTCAGTTGAGGATAGTTTTTCTTGAAATGCCTTTCCTTTCACACTCAAAGCAACCCTTTCGTGTTTCATGGGGCTGCTGCGGGTGCTGAGGTTGTTGAGGTTTCATCATCAGTTCTCCCCAACAATAGTAGGGAGATTTGTAGCAGTCACCATACTCTGAATCTCAAAACTAAACCATGCTAGGAAAAAGTGTAGCTAGCTCATGTGACCTAGTAGTGTAGGCCTTGATGTTGGATCCATCCATCTTCAATTGCCAGAACTCAGCTTCCAACTTTTGAACTTCATCACAGGGGCAGTATTCCTCGGTCATCATCATCCTGAATTCCTCCCACGACAGTGAATTTACCATTGCCTGGCCAAGCATCTGCAATTACGCATTCCACCATGTGAGTTTTGCACCTTCTAGTGTTCTTGTAGCATACTTCACCTAATCCGGCACTAGGAAGTTGCATTTGGCAAAGACTGACTCAGTCTTCTCAAACCATCTTACAAACCCTACAGCTCCCTCAGCTCCCACTATAGGTATGCAACTTACAATCCATGAATGCTTTGTACATGCATCCAGGAGGTCCTGTATTCATGTGTCATGGTAAAGGAATCAAACCAAAGGATTAGTCACCTAATGGCATATTCGTGTACATGTGACTAGTGTCACCGCTTACCTCCAAACTATGCAGGCTGTGTGTTCGATGCCGCTTGCATATATTGGTTTATTAGTGCAGCTTGTTCAGTTGGGGTCATGTTCACGTTGCCGAAGCCACATCCACCATCACGCCCTCGGCCACATTCACGTCCTCTGCCTTTGCGGTCAATTTTTCACTTTACATTCACAAATATCATAATGAGTAACATCTAACATATTAATCCCATTGGAGTATAGTAATAATAAGAAACAATGTACAATCATAACCACCATATTTATAACCAAGATGGTAACGTATCATAAATAATTTGTAAGTAACTCACAAAATATCCAATCAATGTCAAAATTTAAGTTTTTAGTTATGTGGGAAACAACCCTTCCCACATAGGTTTAAGAAAAAACGCTATGCAGTCAAAGTTATAAGAATAAAGAGAATAAATGATCAAAGCTGATCCATCACTATCTCCACCGACCGGGGCTTCTTCTCGTTCTTCCTCAGGGTCTTCATTGGGGTCTTTAGCAGGTGCAAGGTTGTCCTCGATTTGTAGTGCTGCGGGCTGCTTCCAATCGGTTAGTCTGCTCTCGATGTCCACATTATGGAGATCCTGCTCGCCCATATAATAAGATCCATCACTCTGCCAGCCATCTTGAAATTTCCTTTGATGGACATCGACAACCACTCCTCAATTATGGCCATCTTTAGCCATAGTCGACGTATATCATCCTTTAGTATGGAGTTCTAATCAGTGAGCACTCCAACTCGTCGACGCTCAGTCTAAAATGTCATTGTCAATGCCGCCACGACCAGCTCAAGGGGTACATCTAGAGATGGGAGAGTGGGTGTTGTAGGAGTAGTTGTTGACCTAGTCCTAGGTCTAATAGTGGCCGGCTTTGGAACCTGCTCTCTACGAATCATGCGATCTATACAAGCCGGGTAATAACTCTAATCTCGTGGAGGGTCATGCTGAGGTGGCACAAATGGTTGATCCCAGTCTATCTCACCACAGGGGTATGGATGTCACGGCCAGTCGTACACTCGGCGAGGTACAGGTGGAGGGGACTCAAAATGAGCATGCCTGTTTTCCAAAACCTGGGATGATGATGCCATGCTACAGTGCATGTGATGTATGTGCCAATGAGTATATAGTAAAAGGATAAGCAACGAGTAACTAACTACATATGTGCTGTTATAGACTAGTGTGTATGCAACCTAGTTCCCTATAACCAATCACTCTGACACCAATTTGTCACACCCTCAAAATCCACGTGTGAAGTTTTACATCGAGGCTTGTGAGCAAACCAGGATCATAGTCATTAGTTACTCAGAACGACATTATATGCCACATTCAAAACAAAACTAACCAAAGTTCAAACATTTAAAACCATGCGGAAGCGTTTTGTAAATAAGACAAACCCAAAGTAGATAAATGCATAATATGGCAAAACACGCGCCATCCAAATGTTTAAAACCCATAAATAAAAGACAAACAAATATGTCTATGAAAAATAAAGTCTTAGGATGCATGCTAGACCCGTGTTCTGCTCCTAATGGGAAGCAGAGCTAATGACCTGAGAATAGCATACTAAAAATGTCAACACAATGGTTGGGGAGTTCAAGAGTTTGAGTTTAACATAAACATTATCAATTGTATAGCATAAGAAGTGTATTGAAATAGATAGCTAGTCTATATTCACAAGTAGTAATCATAGTGATTTTGCGATTGAAGCTGACTGTGTTGCGTTTGTTGCCTCCCGTCACGACTTACCAGGTCGTGATGATGTTTGTGTTTAGGACAATATTCCACATGTTTGACCTCGAGTCGCACAGGTGGGGCTCGTCACACCAAGTAGCATAGCCAAGATTTCCCGCTAGTTACCATTATTAACGATCTGAAAGTGTGAGGACTTTCCAAGGTATTAAGCACTATGTTAAAGCATACACAACTTATAATAATAAAATATCATTTGAGTAGAAGTATGCTACCTCCCCTAGAAGATGGTTTATAAAATAGAGGGGCAAGAACTCACCAGATGTATACTCGTAATGAATAAAGAGACTCGTGATAGGTGCAAAGACAACCCTTCAAAGGTTACCTAGATCACACAAGTAGATAAGTACGTATACACTGAAAACTTAACAACCCTAGGTTAACCTAGTTGACCCGTTTGACCCATTGGTGACATACTAGATGGAATATTGTTTAATCATACAAATCAACTTATCATACACGAATATCATGTAAGTTATCCACGTGCATCACATCATCAACCCAAATTCTACCTAGGTCATCATACCACATTAAATCATCATACACTCATGGAAATCTCAAATAATCATCATGCTCAATCAATATAAATACATATTATCAAATAATTCATACGTGGAGTATAATCATGCACTACATGCCATGTGAAGTCACCCACGACCTCACATCCTAAACCCTACCAATCTTACTAAGTAGGGGCCTCAGATTCACATGGGTGTATGACAATCATAATCACAATACTAGCATACATAGTGACAACCAAATCCAAACCCAATCATGATTCCCTAATCACTAACTATAATTCATCATCATGTATGATCATCAAAACCTATACTTATTACATGATCAACCAAGCATCCATACAACTCAATTACACATTATAATACAACAAACAACATCCATAATCATTCTAACATGATCTTAACATCATAAGCATGTCCAAATCATCATGTCCAAAGTTCTACAAAAATAAAGTTTCCGTTTTGGGAAAGTAATACCGAAAAGTGATCTAGAATCCAATTACACCATATTTCAACAATTATATACCTAATAAAGTTCATAGCATTCATTCTAACATGCTAATCACCTCCAAAACATCCAAACTCTCAACATCATACACAAAAGTTTCTACTTTTAGTAAGTCATGATCAATATCACAATTTCATTGATTTTCTTGCACAATTCAATTAAACTAACATCTAAGCATGACGTCAAACATCTTAGCATTATCAAATCATGAGTTCCAAGAAAAAAAAGTTCCTCTTATGGCAATGTATGAACTAGATGATCAAACCATGGATTTCTTGCATAATCAACATAGTCTAGCATTCATAAAACCTAACTAACATCATATCAACAACTAAAAATCTTCAGTTTCATATTATCATCACCAAATTTGAATCTACCGTTCATCAAGAACAATCAACATGAAAAACTAATCAAAACTAACCTTTAGATGTGCTTCGATGATGATTATCACTTGCAATGAACTTGTTATACTTGAAACCACTTGGAATTCGACTTATGCTCTTGTTCTTGGATCAAATTCACAAAGTGAAGGGGTTTTGGGTGAGGTTGTGGCTGAAAATGGGGTTTGGGTGGGATTAGGGCTGATTTTTGGTTAATTAAGGTAACTTTTAGTAAAAGATAATTACAATTTAAACCCCTTGATTTTATTTTATAAAAACCAATCTTTCTAATACTTTTTAAATAGTTTTTAACTACCAAAAACAATTATTATTAACCAATAATAATAATCCTAGACATTTACAATAAGTCACACAACACACGAAATATATTTTACACATTGTCACGTTATCATGTAAAATTTACAAAATAAATATTTAAGATTATATAAATTCATGAACCACATAATCACAACTAATAATCAAAATTATTAATTAGATTATTATTTTTTATCATAGATTATTATTATTAAGTCACCAATGTTCAATGACAACTAGTATGTGCTCATGAAACATGTATGCAAGATCTAACGGAACTGACAGAGTTTAATAACGGAAAATTACCGGATGTGACAAGTGTTCTTTAGAACACTTAGCAAATCAAATAGGGAACTAGTTAAACTATTAGGGGTGATGCTAAGAACACAAGTATAAGAGAGACAGAAGAAGAAAACAATACAAGTATTTGGTTTTCAAAATTGTAGTATATTGCTTCTCAAGTTCTATTACAAAGTGTTACAAAGCATTGTTCTAAAGTTACAAGTACTTGAAATACATATACTACATCGTACATGTTGGAGCATATATAGTCATATATAGTGTGTCCGTCACTTGTCGAATAGTCTAGGCTTAATGTTATACAGCAGATATGTTGTAAACACATGAAACTAGGTCATTCGCAAGAGCATATGCGAATGAGACTCAGTCGTATGACTGAGCCATGCTAATGGACTAGTCGTGCGATTGAGAGATGCGATTGGGACATTCGTAAGACTGAACCATAAGTATAGTCCAGTCGTACGATTGAACCATACACATGGTCCAGTCGTACGATTGAACCATACACATGGTCCACTCGCACGAATGGGCCCAATCCCACGAATGGGCCCAATCGCATCTAATATGCGCCGAGGCCTATATATACCAGTTTCAATGTGTAGAGAGATTAACGTTTTGGAGAGGAAGTCTGCCCGGAGCCTAGGGCTGCCGGATGAGAGGGGAGATCATGCTCGATCTTCCCCTTGCAAAGAGTCTTAATTCTTATGTTGTAACGAGCTTGTAATCGTTAGGTTTTATCAATGAAACCATTCAATTATAGTTCGTATTATTATTTGAATTTTTGGTTTGTGCTGTGGTTTATCCTTCCGTCAAGAACATGCTCGGATGTTTATCGATCCACAAGCCGACTTCACAATTGGTATCAAAGCCGGTTTCTACTGGAATGATCTAACAATCATTCTAGCAACCCGAGCTCTTGATTTCTGGATCAAATTTCAGATCTTGACGTTAAACCCACTTCGTGTTCTTCGTGTTTTGCTCAGATCTTGTTACGTGTGTTGCTTCTATGTTAAAATCGAATTCGAAATCACGTTTCTATCACCCTTTCGAATCTGATGATGCCTACTTTGTTTTGGTTCATGTTAAATTCATCAGATTAGGGTTTTGGGCAGCCTTGGCGGCTACAGATCTGAAAATCTGCGTGTAGACCCGTTAATGCGACTGGGCCATGTGATTGGATCATTCGTAAAAATGAGCCATGCGAATGGACCATTCGTGCGACTGGACCAGTCGTATGTTCAGTCGTGTGACTGGACCAGTCATATGTTCAATCGCACGAATGAGCCATCCGCATTGACTCATCCGCATTTGTTCCAGACAAAAAAAAAGAGTCTGGAACAGCTTCTTGCACAGATTTGAGGATGATCAAAGCATATTCACCCTGAGGTTCTTTTGTCAAATAAGTTCGATGTATACCCCATTATTCGTCGGACTTCGAGAATAGGTGATTGTAATTGGAACACGAAAGAGAGAAGAGAAGATGTCAGCAGTTGGTGTTGATTTTATGGGGTAGTCAGGAGCATCTGACTACTTATGGGCCATTCAAGTTATATTTCTCTGCACAGAAAGGATTCTGCTTCTTAGGGGAATCCATGTATAGAGAAAGTGAAGACGCAATCAGAAAGTGATAATGTGAACCGGTTTCCGATGATGAATCTTCGGGCATGCTGATTTGGTTGATATTGTTAGCTGTGGATTGGAACCTTCAACCTTTTGCCCAATACACAGTGTGAAGACGCAAGGATAGCACAATGTCTATATATTGGGATATGCTGAATGTGAGGGGGAATTTCTGCAGGTGTTAATGTTAATCAAGTTAGCCTGTGTGAAGATTGAAGCAATGGAAAACTGTTCATGTCATTATCTGTAAAAATCAGTCATATGGGGAATCTTGCTGCTATGATGGTGTTCTACAAAGTAAACGAAAGCTATTGTGCCTAAATTCATTTTCAGGGATGTGTGTAACCTGACGGATCGGTAACGTTGGCTAATATGGTTTTCGTTTGATTCTATTGGCAACCAGGGCAAAGATTGACTGAAGATTGTAAGAGGTGTTATCTACTATTCGCAAGCAACGTCCAATGGGGAATTTGTTGGAGCATATATAGTCATATATAGTGTGTCCGTCACTTTTCGAATAGTCTAGGCTTAATGTTGTACACCTGATATGTTGTAAACACATGAAACTGGGTCATTCGCAGGAGCATATGCGAATGACACTCAGTCGTACGACTGAGCCATGCTAATGGACCAGTGGTGTGTCTGAGAGCTGCGATTTGGACATTCGTAAGACTGAACCATAAGTATAGTCCAGTCGTACGATTGAACCATACGCATGGTCCAGTCGTACGATTGAACCATACGCATGCTCCAGTCAAACGCTAGAACCATACGCATGGTCCAATCACACGAATGGGCCTAGTCGCATCTAATATGGGTCAAGGCCTATATATACCAGTTTCAATGTGTAGACAGATTAAGGTTTTGGAGAGGAAGTCTACCCGGAGCCTAGGGCTGCCGGATGAGAGGGGAGATCATGCTCGATCTTTCCCTTGCAAAGAGTCTTGATTCTTATGTTGTAACGAGCTTGTAATCGTTAGGTTTATCAATGAAACCATTCAATTATAGTTTGTATTATTATTTGACTTTTTGGTTTGTGTTGTCGTTTATCCTTCCGTCAAGAACATGCTCGGATGTTTATCGATCCACAAGCCGACTTCACACTACAGTTAGCTATACTTTGAAAGACAGCTGGATACATAATACTAGACAACAAATAAAATGTAGAGTCAAAAGGCAGATTGCCTTTTGACTAGTGACTATGACATGCCATACCTCACATCCTAATATATTACAAAAAGGATAAAGTACATAAAGTAGAAAGTTCAGACTAAAGACCTCAATGGACAGTATTCCAAAAGCATGGACCTTATCACCAACTTCTGAAAATTCGATCTTTTCACCAACTTGTGAAAGTTGGTGAGTCAATCAAAGTTGCAGTGGAAATGTGGTCTAGCTTTATAGAAAAGTACATTAGATAATAGCATGTATGTAAAAGTCTTCAGATGAAATGTGTCTTCATAAATTGGCTTTGGAAGACTTTCTCTCTGAAGCTTCAGAGGACTTCATATTTGGCTTTGGAAGTTTATACACTTGGAATATTCTGGTGTGAGGTGTAAAACATCTGAAGCATTTTTACTTCAGTAACTTAGTGCATGCATGGAGAGAGACTTGGGATGCTTTGAATGTTTTGACTGCAACAGACTTGTTGGAATCCTTACAAACTCTCCTAGGCTGATACTACCAAATATTTAAAGCTCTTCATCACTTAACAGTCCTCATCATATTGATGACCAGACCCTTCTTCATTAGATGGTTAGGATCACTTAGACTTTTCTAGTATCTTCTCATGTCAATAGATCATGTAGAGGTATATTGAATAAGTCTTACCATGTGTAGGCATTCTCACCACCTTGATCTCTAATCACATGCTATCTTTCTGGATTAATATGAAGGTCCATGATAAGATGTGTCTCTTAGAAGCAAGAGGAGCCACTTGGATTGGAGTTGACTGGGCTACCTCTTCATGCACTTTGTCCGGTTGATTTGACTCACCTTGAGGTATGGAGGTAGATGGTTTAGACTTCTTCTTCTTCTTCTTCTTTGACATTGGTCTAGAAGCCATCCTCTTCCTCCTTTTTGAAGACTATAACTGAGAAGACTAGTCTGCAACACCTTGTTGATCAGTCTTGTCTTGCTCAGTTAGGTGTTCCTCCCTCACAAGTTTAGAAGGAGAGGGAGTTTGACCCGACTGTGGATCAGAAGATGAAGCTTGCTGAGGCTTAGCAGTAGGTCCAAGTTGTGTTGTCTTAAAAGGTTCAACCTTAACCTCCACTTCTTGAGGGACCTGACTTGGTGGGGAGTGTAAGTCAACAAGTTCACCTTTTTTGATCATCTGCTTGATCACCCTGATATGCTCATCCATAGTAGATAGAGAAATGGGGCCAAGTCTCCTTCCGGAGAATCCATACAGCTTCAAGAAGCTCATCATTTTCTGTCTGTGAGCAGACTTCTTCATACTCTTTTGAATGACAGTCCTTGACTTTGTAGCATCTTCCGTAATTTTCTCTTTATTGCCTTATGTTCTTTGAGTACTTCAAGCTCAAGCTGTTTGAGATACTCAAGCTTAAGGTTAGGAATTGGTTAGTTTATATCTAAAGGCTGGGGATGGTAGCTATCCCCTGAAGGTTATTCATCTGAGTGTAAAGACTCAGAGTGAAGGCTTAAGGCTGTTGGGCTTGTGAGCTCATTAGTCTGGGCATGAGGAACCTTAGCACTGATAGTTGTAGTGATGGAGTGGTTTGCTCCTCAGGAGAAGTGGGAGCTCTAGTTTCTACTTCTTCTTGTGTGGGTAGTGATATAGGGGCCTACACACCTTAGTAGCTTATGCAGGGGTTGTTTGGATTTTTTGTGGTAGGTGAGGGTGATTTATGGTGGTCTTTTAAGTGATTGAGAAGTAGAAGGTGTGGGTTCAGCACTGGCTTGTGTTTCCAGGTTGTCACCTTGAGCAATGAGCTCTAACATTTTTGGGATGAGGGTTGTTTGTACCCCAGAGAAACCAACAGTTGGCTTCTTCAATATTTTAAAGATGACGGGGTTCATCTTTCCCAATTTAAGAATATTATCCGGTTCCCTCAACGGTGAGCCCAGTTCACAGTTGAGAATGTGTTGAACATATCTAGGAAATGTGTAATATTCTAAGGAGTCTAAGTTAGCAACCAGATTTGTATAAACAAATTGAAAATAGCTGAACTTGACCCCCTGAACCATCCCATGCACTATGAAGAAGTGATCTTCGGGAATCTTGGATAAGCTGTGGATATCCACATGTAGTAAGTACTTCAATTGGGATGAGACCTTCCCTTTCCTAAAGGGTTTACAGAATAATCCCCTTCAAAGCCCATCTGCTGGAAGGACTGGTTGACAACTTTTTTAGGAATGGACAATTCACCTTCCTCATCATCCAGCTAAAGATGAGTCTTTATGATGTCTGGAATGATGAAGATTATCCTCCCCTGCACTGTAGCAGAGAGTTCCTTCTCCCCATCTAGAATAACCTCTTCACAGGTTTTCCAGAAATCAAGCAGATGATACTCATAAAGACTAGGATCAATGGTAAGGGAGGTGAAATAGTTTGACTGAGCCAGAAAACAGCAAATTTCTGAGAACTATCATTTTTCTCAAAGTTCAACAGAGAAACCTGGTTGTGTTGCCTATGAAGTTGCATGGAGAAATCAGAGTGGTTTCTGAGGTTAGATTGGCCATTGTGAGAAGCTTAAGGGTGAAGGAAGATGAAGAACAAAGGTGGTTGGAAGCATTTAGGTTAGAGAAGAAATGAAAATGAAGAAGATAGTGAAAAAGAGGGGGAACCGTTGGTTTATGTATGAAAAGGAACTGAGACAAAGTTAATGAAAGAGGATAAACATTGAAATCTGGATGTCGGTCCCACCTTTAAAAAGGTAAAAAGTAGTTTTCTTTTACTCAAAAAGTAGTTTTCTTTTGCTCAAAAAGTAGTTTTCTTGGAAGTTGAAAAAGCTTCCAAAGGTAAATTGTCTTCAGAAGATTTAATGAAAAAGCTTCCGAAGCTAAAATGACTTCGGAAGAAATTTCCAAAAAGTTTTGAAAATTTAGCTTCGGAAGAAAATTAAGACTTGAACGTTTTGTGCAAAAAGAACAAAGCTTCCAAGAGTTCATTTGCTTCAGAAGAGATTTTCCTTGAAAACATATAAGTACCTAAGAGAACAATTAAGCTTCAGAAGAGAAACATTTCTTCCGAAGGTAGTTTTCTGAGGTAGTTATTTGTTTTTAAGGCATAAGTTTCTTCCGAAGATAAAACTATATCTTTTGAAGGAAAAAGATCAAGATTTTTCAAAAATCTAAGGAAAGTTTTTCTAAAAAGATTTTCAACCTGAGAAAACAAGAGTTTATGAAGGTTATAGAATAGACAACTTAGGACACACAGGTTTTAGAAATAATATGATTAAGTTTTAAGAAAAGCTACTCAAAGTTAATCATCCCAATAGATGATATAAGAAACTTGAATCTTTGTTCATCAAATGCTTTAGTGAACATATCTGCACATTGTTCATTTGTGTTAACCTTGACTAGTTTGATTAATCCCTTTTCAAAGTTATTTCTAATTAAATGATACCTGATATTGCTGTGCTTTGTCCTTGAGTGTTGCATAGGATTTTCTGTTATTGAGATAGCACTATTGTTGTTTATGTGGATGGGAGTCTCCTTGAAGTTGAATCCATAGTCCAACATCTCATTTTGAATCCAAAGTACTTGAGCACAGCATCTTGCAGCAGCAATGTATTCAGCCTCAGCAGTTAATGCAAATACATAAAATTGTTTCTTACATTGCTAGGAGACTATCCTTCCTCCCAAAAATTGACATCCCCTAGATGTAGACTTTGCAATCATGTTGCATCCACCAAGTCACTATTTGTATAAGCATATAGATTAAAGTCAAAGTTCTTTGGATAGCAAAGGCCAAGTGTTGGAGCACCATTGAGGTATCTTAAAATTCTTTGACGGTGATTAGGTGTGAAATCTAAGGGTTGGCTTGATATCTTGCACATATGCAAGTATCAAACATGATATCAGGCTTGATAGCTGTGAGATACATAAGACCCAGTCATTGCCCTGAAGACATGCTCATCAACACACTCCCCCTCAAAATCAAGCCTGAGAGAGTGGTTTCTGGCCATGGGTGTCTTAGCAACCTTACAATTAGTCATGTTGAACCTTTTAAGTATGTCTTGAACATACTTTGACTGATTTATGAAGACACCATTGTCAACTTGCTTCCTTGAATTCCTAGAAAGAAAGTGAGTTCCCCCATAGCACTCATTTCAAACTTGTCCTTTATTAGCTTTTCAAAGGCTTTTGCAAGGCTTTGAATTACTTGACCGAAAGATAATGCATCTACATATACTTGAACTAGCATAATGTCCTCTCCTGTTCCTTTGAGGAAGAGAGTTCTATCAATAGTACCCTTTTTGTAGCCATGTTGACAAAGATACTATGACAAAGTCTCATACCACTTCCTTTGTGCTTAGTGTAGCCCATAAAGAACCTTATCATGCTTGCAGACATAATCAAGATGATTAGGCTCTACGAATCCTGGAGGTTGTTTAATATACACGTCTTCATCAATTACCCCATAAAGAAAAGCACACTTGACATCAAGCTGGTAAACCTTGAAGTTCTTGGATGCAGCAAAAGCTAGGAATATCCTGACAGCTTCAAGTCTTGCTACATGAGCAAAGACATCTGTGTAGTCAATTCCTTGTTCTTCAGTATATCCTTGAACAACTAGTCTGACCTTGTTCTTAATGACAAGTCCTCTATCATCCTTCTTATTCCGAAATACCCATTTGGTTCCTATAGTAGTCTTCCCATGAGGAAGAGGACATAGGTTCCAAACCTTTTGCCTTTTGAATTGAAGCAAATCCTCTAGCATAGCTTCAACCCAACTTCCATCCTTTAGAGCATTAACAATTTTCTTTGTCGCTATTTTGGACAAGAAACAAGAGTGAAGACAATCATTTGCATTGTGGGTTTGTCCTCTTGTTCTTAACCCTGTATCAACATCTACAATGATGTTTGTGGAAGTGTGAGACTTGTGGATCCTTAGCTGAGGAATCACAGCAAGTTGCTTGGACAGATCAAAATTAGAGAAATTTTGATTTGGCAAGGAGGACTCACTCTCGACATTAGCACAGATATCAAGATTAACATGATCCGATGAGTGTGTGACATCATTGATGTTTTCATCAAAGGAGTGATTTTCAGCATCAAGATATTCTTGATCACTGTTACCATTAACATGCTTCCAACATTTGAAGCTTCTTCTTCTGAGTTGTGTGCCTCTAAGCTACAATTTGAAGGCACTCCACAAACATCAGAAGGATTTGTCATTGATGTGCTGGTAGAAGCATCATTTGCAAGATTTGTTACCACTGGAGCTAAAGGATATATAACTTGAAGGTCTTCTTAGCTCAATTCTTGGATCAGGATCACCTATAGGTAAAATTTATGTAGACCCTGAAACAACCTCATAAGATTTGTTAAAACAGTTAATAACTAAATCAAGATAAAACAGCCAATCAGGACCCGAACCTTTCACACTGGGAGTGTGCTCATTGAAAGTCATATTTATTAACTCCTCAATACTCTAGTTCTGAGATTGAATACTCTATAAGCCTTAGCTTGAGAAGAGTATCCAATGAAGTGTCCATCATCTGATTTCTCAGCAAACTTGGCAATTTGATCTTTGGTATTCAAGATGGTGCAAGGACATACAAATGACCTAAGAAAACCAATGAAAGGTTTCCTCTTGTGCCAAATTTTATAAGGAGTCTTACCATGAGTCTTAACTAATAAAACTCTATTTTGCACATAGTAGGCAGTGTTGACTGCCTCTGCCCAGAAGGTGATGGGTAGTTTAGAGTCAGAAAGCATGGTTCTTGCAGCTTCAATAAATGTCATGTTTCTCCTCTCAGCAAAACCATTTTGTTGAGGAGTCCTGGGAGCACTATATTGTCTTGTAATACCCTTTTCATCACAAAATCTATTAAGAATTTGATTCTTGAATTTAGTTCTTTCAAACTTTTGGAGTAGTGACCTATTGCCTATCATGTGCCTGGAAAAACCACTATCAATGATCCATACATTTTTGTTTGTCTTGAGTTGTTCCTGCATAAAAGAGATGATTAGTTACATTTCGAAACTCAAGCCTCATCGATCTTGGGCTCATCAAAAGAAGTTGAAGACAATACAAGAGTAATTGATCCTATAGTCACGTTGAATAGATCATTTGCTAAAGTTGATGAATAAATTTTAGCTACTTGGTCTTTCTTTGACTTCCACACCACCTTTGGAAGGTTAGACTTGACCTTCAATACTTCAAATGTTTTTTTGACTTTGGAAGTTTTGATGACTGGTCCTTCGAAAGATCTTGCTTTCACTACAGCAAGCTTTAGTACTTCGGAAGCATTCCTTTCTTTTGAGACCAAAGTTTCTTCCAAAGGCATGTTTCCACTTGTCTTCTTTTTCATTTTGGAGCTTCCAAAGGAAACATATTTTCCTTCCGAGGCTTTCTTCTTCTTCTCTAGACTCTTAGAAGTTTCTTTCTTTGTGATGTGGAGATTACTCTTTGGATTGTAGATACAATCTTTTGAAAGATGAGAGGTACTCCCATACATAACACAGTCCATTTTCTTCCTTCTAGGAGTCTTCTTCTGACAACAAGGCTGAACTTGATCACTTTCATTCTCCATCTTTATCTTCTCAGATGATGTGTCAGTTCTTGTAGGGTTGAAACTACCCTTGGAGCTTGATGGTTCATGTTGTACAGCAGGGGTGCACAAATTATCAACCTTCTTCTTGATGATGGGATGACTTGGATATGAACTAGAACTCTTGTTTGTTGGAGTTCAAGTTTGTATCCTCAGCTTTACCCACTTCAAATCTTGCAGAAAAAGACTTATTTCTATGTAGAGCTGAAGGTGCCCTTGATCTACTAAGCTTCATTGCCTTTCTTTTGCTATTTCTGATCATGTTCTTTCTCTTGGACTTGGTCATCCCAATAGCTTTACTCTCCTCAAAGGGATGCTGACCCTTCTTAGCATGCTCTTCTTCACTCCTCTCAGAGTCATTCTTCATCATCTCCTCTTTATCTTCTTCAAATAAAGGGTCTATGAGGGGAAGCTCATCTGCACAAGTTCCATACCTAGGAGATCTTACAAACAAGACTGTGTGTGGAGGAGCTATCTCATAAGATCCCAGTCCCTACTTATTCTGATAACACACTTTTTCATGTAAGTATGAGGATATCATGTTCTTGAAGGTCTGTTAGCACCGTGTACATACGGAGTACTAATGGATTCTGCATGAAACCAGATCAAATAATGCGGAATCCTATTTTATTGGCGATCAAATCAGTGAGAACGATAACCAAATCGATATAATAATGAACTAAACGTTAAGAATGAGTAGGAATCGATCAAGATCGAACTATGAAGTTGGATCGGCTATTTTGGACGCTCTGAACGGCTAGGGTTTATGTATATTCCAAGTATCTCTCAAAATGTTTTTACAAGAATTAAGTGGTATTTACAGGTTTGTAGTTTCCATTCGTATGACTGAACCACTAGCATGGTTCAGTCGTGCGACTGAGTCATGCGATTGATTCATACGCACGACTAAAGGTTCAGTCGTGTGACTGAGTCAATCTTATGTCTCAATCATATGACTGATCCAGTCTCCTGGTTCAGTCGTGCGACTGGTCCATAAGCATGATATATTCATGCGTATGGTCCATAAGTATGGTCCATTAGCATGAATAATCACCCGACTAGGTTGAACACAATTCTCAATCATTATTGACTTAGAATTGTGTACAACAACCTCAAACCTATATAAAAAGTTCATACGTATGAATCAAAGATAAATAAACATCAAGGCATATATCATATTTCATTACATCATCACATTACACATATGTAAGACATGAATGACTTTTACATTTAAGCATATAAACTAGGAGCATCATGTATCTACAAACTCCCCCTTGGTCCTAGTTTATCCTATTGTCTGACATTCTTCATATGCGCCTAAAACTTCTTGTACTTCTCTTATTTGGTGACTCTCGTGTGTATCTCAAACGCGAAGCAGAGTCGTATAACATGTGGAGTGAAGTCTTGAGGCATCTCCTGTAAAGGAATCTTAGACATTGTGCATGGGGGACTCCACTTCAATACTACCTTAGGTCTTCCAGAGATATGATCAACTTTAGTCTTATGAATAAAACGTTTAGGTTATTGAAGTTTAAAGTTGACCCATCTAGTGTGGTATTCTTTCTTTAGAGCTATCTCAAACCATCCTGATATCTTCCTTGGGTTGGCATACAAAAGATTTAATTTTTCCAATCTATTAAGCTCAAAACCAGAAGAGTCTTCAGATCATGTGGATATCTGAAGTACTCAATCCCCTTCTCTCTCTTTACAGCATAAACATTTAAGTCTTCAAAATAAGCCCACGCGATGATTTTGCCAGACAGTTATGATGTTTCTTGACTCTGTATAGCTTGGTGTAGGCATTCTGCTTTGGAGGTGTGCGCTGGGCTTTCATTTCAGCAAAACACGTGGCCCATTCAGCTTTCTTAAGATCAACATTCACATCAGAAGCTTGGGCTTGACTTTCATCTTTCCCTTTTTCTTTCTCCATCTCGTTCAGCTTATCAAAGGTGGCACTGCCAAAAGTTTCACCCAAGTTCGGGACAACATTGCCCTCAGGGTCAGTGTACACAGGATAGTAATCAGATGTGACATCTTCAACTCAATCTCATCCACTCCTTGTAGCTCCTCATCACCTGAAACATCAACTTCTAGAGCATCTTTAACTAGCTCATCTGGATTCAACCTAAACATCTCACCGAGCTACTCGACAACCAGGTCATGAATGATTTCTCCTTCTTCAGGAGTATAGCTCACAGACCTTCTTACAATCCCTTGCATGTTCTCTTATGCTTTTCTCCAAGTTCATCTGTCTTTCTTTTGCTATTGCTCTCGTGGCATGCAATTACCTAATATTGTAACCAATCAGGCTGAATTTATCAAACTACAGATACACCAGGAGCTTAGTTTCAACTTCACGATCATCACCTTCTTCTAGGATCTTTAGTATTTCTTCAGCAAGCTTGTGGCTCAATTGTGGATCAATCTGTCGTTCATAAGCTTGGAAGATCTTTTTTTGATGCCAATGAGCGTCAATGTCTTGTACATTCAGTGTCATACCCTAATTAGCTTCTTTTGAGTCTACGTCATCCATACCACCACCCACTAGCATAGCATTATTCCCATCTCTATCCTAAACACCATCTTCTTCCTCTCCATCAAGTAGGGGAAGATCATATGAGAGCAACTGAATGGGTGGTTTAACATCAGTGTAACATATACATTCTGGATTTGGTCGGACATCTTGTCAAATCCTCCACACTTGATGTACCCAGCGTACTTGATCCTCAGAAAGCATCCCCGAATAGTTAGGGAATGCAACTTGGTCGGGTATGCTCCGTCCTCACCCAAATCCAAGACCCTCCTCAGGTCGTCTTCAGTGATCTCAATCTCCTATCCGAATAGAGAGCTCCGGATACAGTGGGGCTCAATGGACCGATCAACTGCAGCGTTATCCTAGAAAGACTGCTGTATAGATCTATACGGTGTGCATGGTGTAAAGATAGCCTTGTAGATCATCAATCTACGTAAGAAAGAAATAATCCCAGTGAACTCAAAGGCATTCTGAGAAGTAGCATCGAGATGTGCACATATGTTGTGCTTGGTGCTCATCGTCCATCTTTCAGCCATATTGTAGCAACACAAGACATATTTACATTAGATTGGTTGCTAGACTTAGCAGTTGGATATTTACTCAATCGTACGATTGAGCCTGCGACTGAGCTTAGTTGTATGCTATGCCATGCGCCTGGCTCAATCGTGCGATTGAAGTTCATGAGCAGGCTCATTTGCATCTTTCACTGTTGAACACCATAGATTTGAATCTTTGTCAAAACGTGACATTACACTTCATGTTTCTAGTCATTTGGACCGTAGAGACTCGAAATAGCACTTAGTTTCATTTAAATCACATTAGTGTCCATTTAAGTGGTCTATTCTTAAGAGTTACTCTCGGTTCTAGGTTTTAGCATTATCGGTCCTTAAAGATGCGATTAAGACATTCATTTGGATCGATTTTAGTTGCAAAGTACCTGTAGATGAGTACAAAACACGTTAGGATCACAATCAAGCAGTAATATCAGTTAAAAAAAATTTTAGCAGAGTGTCATCGTATGAGCGGTTTATGAGAGCTTTGAAGGGTGCTAATGAATACGACCGACTAACACCCTTATTTATATTGTTTAAAATTTCAATCGCGCGACTGGACTCATACGCATGCTTCATTCGTGCGACGGGGATTCAGTCGTGCGACTGGCTTATACTCCTTCATCCATTCGTACGATTTATTCAGTCTTGTGATCCAATCGCTTGGCTTTCTCATACTCATGGTCCAATCGTGTGACTTGCTCATACGTATGGTTCAAACGTGCGATTGGCTCATCCTCATGATTCAATCGTGTGATTGGCTCATACTTATGAGTTTGACCTCATACACTTTCAAACACTTAAAATTTTATCTTTGGATATATAACATTATGAGCTATGATCATCTCAGACATGACCCTTTTAATTTAACACCATTTAATCACCTCAGACGTGATTATTTTAGTTTAGAACTTATTGGTCACCTCAGACTTGACCCCTTTTAGTGAGTGATTCACAGATTTCATCTAGTTGTATAGTTCGACATCTACGCACCAAAACACTAGAAAACAGAAAACAACTTGAAATTAAGAGAAACAAGACATATTTTTGTGGTTTTGGGTTTGAGATGGATGGAAACCTTTTAGAATACATCTAATCGATTTTACTTCCTGAGCGGAACAACTTCAAGTTAATTTGATCATTTCTGGAAAGATTCATTATGGAATCATACAGGTATATCATAATCATTTGGGACCCCTTTTAATATGTACTTTGATACTAGATTCGTGTTTTGTCTGAGAGTCAATAGCACTTTTAAGAAATCATACTAGAGCTATAAGATGCACACAATGATTTTGACTGTCAAGAGTTGCAGCCACGATGATTGTCAGTATATTTGTCCACTTAAATTCATACACAGATTATTGACTCACATTGGTGATGAGTTAGGTTTAATTATTTCAACAAGAATTTGTGGAACCCACATTATTGGTAATCAACATTCCCCAGGATATTTTTGAGTGGTCTACAGGTATTTGACAGAAGAAACTATTCTAGGAGCTTTCAAAGAGATGCAAGCCTCAGGTCGGTGCCATCGCACAGTAGAGAGGCGCAAACACAATGAATTCTAGAATATTTAAGTTATGCTTATCCTCAGGTCAGTGCCACCGCACAGCAGAGAGGCACATAACCTATCTTCTTGTTAGAGCATTTGTTTTTCTTTTGCACATAACACACCAACAACATTTGTCATTTTCTTGATTGCTCTAGCAGAGTTTTTTCATGTGCTTTGCTCTTTTTATGGTCATCCACACATATTTGTGGGCGTTATTTTGCTCGTCACCTCTTATTGGAAATGTGTTGATTGTGTAACCAGTGATAAGATGTGAACCCATAGCAATTTGAACAAATTAGTTTGAATTTAATTCACCAACGAGGTCTACTCATCTATTGTGTTGAATCTACCAACACATCATATAATGAACTAGCAACCTCTAGGTATACTTTCTTTATGTTACCTCAGTAGTAGACTAGTTTTACTATTATTTTCCTTTTGTTGTGCTTAGACTTCTCAAACTTGTAATTTGAATTTAGCATGTTGAGCATTTAAATCTTTTTGAAGTCCCAACCAATTTGTTCCCTATGTACTCTCATTTTCCATAAACTTTGAATCAACATCACAGATTTAATTTCATTTCTTTAAGCTAATCTGCCATTCCCCCTCTTTTTTAAGTAAATAAATACTGCAACTAAGTAAATACTAAACTAAACTATTCTCCCTTTAAAATTCTAAAACCGAAAATCTTTTTGTGTTTTTGGATTTTAATAGACAAGAAAATAAAATAAAAGAAGATGAATAATAAACTAAGAAAATACTTGTTGGACTAAGAACTTTTTCATCTTGAATCATATCACTTTTCTTTTTCATGCCATTAACCTCTAAAAGATATAAAAACCAGGTTTGTCAAATGCTTTTGTGTAGAGGTCGTGCGATGAAAATCTGTATTAATTTTAACAACATCGATTAATTGCATTTCAAAACAGTCACGTATAAAGTGATATTTAATACCGATGAGTTTTGTTTTCACGTGTTGGACCGGAGTTTTGGTGACAACAATTGCAGCAGAATTATAAACAAAGAAAGGGGTGTTTGAAAATTGCAAACCATAGTCGTGCATTTGCTATTGAATCCAAATGATTGCGAACAGCAACTTGCAACAGCAACATATTTAGCTTTACATGTTGACAGAGCAACTGATGTTTGCTTCTTACCTGCCAGGTGATTAACCGTCTACCAAAGAACTAACATCCCGCTGATGTTGACTGCTAATTTATCTTGCAACCACCATAGTCCGAATTACTATACGTTGTAAGCTCAAAGTCATCATCATGAGGATACCACAACCCGAGTGTTGGAGTACCCTTCAGATAGTGAAAAATCCTTTTATCATAGATCTGGGAGACTAAAAGCAAGTTGTTCTGTAGTTGTTGAAGGTAGTTGACCTTGTCAAACTTCACTTTCTCGTATCCCACTTCGCCTTGAGCGGTGATGTCACATCCTTTATTCCCAGCAAATAAACATATCCCCTTTTAATTTGTTTGACGTTAAAAGGAGAGACGAATTCGCGGTCATGTGCATGGATGCCCCACTATCAATAATCTAGGTACCTGTGATAGCGTTGTAACGGACACCCTTCACGTTCAATGGAATTGATTAGTTTAGGTTTGGGACCCAAGCCTTAACTGGCTTGGGTGACCCAGAGGAATCACACATTATGAACTCAACCCATATCCTTTAGAGGATGAGGGCATTCTTTCTTCTTATTTTCCTCACTATCAGACATCTTACTTGATTTTATCTTCCCTAAGCCAGTTTTGCGTAATGCCTATTTGTGGTAACAGACGACTGGCTTATGGTTTGAACTTAGGTTTACTAATACTCTTAGGTGGAGCATTAGATCTCATTATAGAAAAACTTGGTGTCGCATTATAAAGTTCAATTATCTTTTGGGCGTCTGATAATAAGGGTAACTAGGAGAGATATGTCCTTGTTTTCCACAACTGTGGCATGTTCTCCCTTCAATAGATTGAAGAAAATTTTTATATGGTGTTGAGTTTGGTAAGGATGTGAGATGTTGTAGATACATGTGTACCTAGTTTCTGATCTTTGTAAAATGTCTTTATTGTCTTACACATTGTAATAGAATGGGTACTTAATGAATACAATATGTGGTTGTACATATAATGTTGAATATTTCATTTCTAGTATGTAATAACGCTTATTGAACTAACTATATAGGTTTGTGGTTTTTTGAATAGATCTAAGTCAATAATGATTGTGAATCATATTCAAACTTATCATATGCAATTCTCATGCGATTAGTCCATGCTAATGGACCATACGCATGAACAACTTCATGCTAATGAACCAATTGCACGACTGAACCAGGAGACTGGATCAGTCGCGTGATTGTAACATGAGATTGACTCAGTCGCACACTAAACCCTCAGTCGTGCGAATGGATCAACCAGATGACTCAATCACATGACTGAACCATGCTAATGGTTCAGTCACCCGAATGAGAAACCCAAACCTATAAATACCACTTAAATCATTGAAAAAACACAACACTTCGAAAACCTACGTACTAAATCATACCCTTGTCGTCCAAAGATCTCTAAGAACATGTTCCAAGTTCATAGATCACACTAGATTGATTACCAATCATTCTTAACATTTAGATTCAATCTACAATTGCTTCTACGTGCGTTCTCACTGATTAGATCGCCAATCAAATAGGATTCCGCACTATTTGATTCAGTATACACATATATCAGTTAGTATTTCATTCAATACATGATCCTAACAAGTGGTATCAGAGCTTTGGCTCTTGATTTACATGTGATTCAATCGTTTTTGATACAAAAATTGTGTTTTTTCACTAAAAACGCAATCTTTTTGTGTCAAACGGTGTCTTAGACGTCTCCAGTTCGTAAAGTTAACTTTTTCCGTCATACGGCAATTAGGGTTAGTGAAAATTCGAGTTTTTGCATCCAAAATACCTTAAACCCTCGAATTCTCAAAATCCAGCAGCTTCAGTTGCACGATTGACACAATCGCCCGACTGAATTCATATGCATTCCTCATACGCACGATTGGACTTCTTTGTACCTCCATTCGTACGACTGAACTGTCTAGTCGCATTGTTCATTCGCGCCTATCCATTCACCCGATTGATTCACTCGCATTGGTTCATTCGCACGTTTGAGCCATCCGCATTGTTCACCTCGCACGAATAGCCCAATCGCACACCTCCATTCGCATAAGTAAAGCAGCTTGTTCCAATGTTTAAAGTCTATAGCAATGGAAGATCAGTTTTCAGCATCACCGCAGGTAGGGATTCGAGGTTCCAGAATCTATTGCTTTTGGAAAACGAAGTGGGGAATCACAACAAACCCCCTAAGCTAATCACGTTAGATGATTACACGTAGTGGAAGCAAAGATTCTAGATCTACTTGAATGGAGTAGATCCAAATCTGTGGAGTCGATAGAGACGGGATATAGCATGCTGGTAGGTGCAAATGGAGTCAAACTCACCTTAAGTGGCATGACTGATGGACAAAAGGTTAAGTACAATGCTGAGAAAAAGTCTATGCTTTGCTCACTCAGTCAATTCCAAATGACATTTTCCATCAATTTTCTAAGAACAAGCAAGCAAAGAATATGGGATGCATTGGAAAAGAGGTATGAGGGAAATGCATCATTGAAAGCTCTGAAAGCTAAAGCATTGAAAGAGGAGTTTGACAACTTCTCGTCAATGGGAAAGGAGAGCTTAGACGATGTTATTGATCGTTTCTACCATCTGATGAGTGAGCTGCACACTCATGGAGTTACTACGTCTATGGAAAACAAAGTTTCAATTGCAGATGGTTTGCCCGAGAAGTGGAGTTCATTTGTCTTTAACCTCAGACAGAATGATATGCTCGCGTAGTTAGACATCAACGACTTCATTCTGAAACTGCGGGAAGAAGAGTTGAGGATGAAGTACAGGGCACAAAAGTCTACTTATGATCAGAATCCGGCTCTGTACAACTCAACCCCACAAGCCAAAACGTCTGGAGCTCCACTACAAACAGCCTTTGTGTCAAATTCTGCTGGTCCATCTCAAGCTTCTTCTTCAGGAGCTAACACGTCAGGGTTGTCTGGTACCCAATACATTTCACCTGAAGCAAATGCTACAAAATCGAAGACCGAGAATCTCATGAATGTGACAGTTGAGGTAGCAAAGGAGCACATGGACCTGTTAGCAGGGGTAGTCCTCTCCTATGATGGGCTAGTTGCTGGAAAAATTGGAAACTGCCATCTGGCAGACGAGGACTACGAGCAGGTAGACGAGACAGAGCTGGAACGGATGGACATAATGTGGGCCTTAGCAAGTGTTGTTCGGAGAGCGAAGAAGACCGGACAGAATCTGATTGCCACTAAGGACATAACTTTTGGCTTTCACAAGACAAAAGTTACCTGCTTCAATTATGAGGAAAAAGGGCACTTCTAACATGAATGTGTGAAGCCCAAGAAATGGGAAATGGGAATCCATTCTCATCTTTCTCTTGTCAGGAGAAGCCCACAAACGCCCTACTTTGTCGAGCAAGGATCCTAAAGCCTTAACAACTCATGATGACGAAGGACAAGATTGGAGCTTCCTGTTTGTGTCTCCGGGAGAATCCAACATTGCTAGTGTCGAGGACTTAGATGACAACTCAGCAAGATAGGGTGATATTGCAATTGAGCTCGCGATGTCAGATGTTGAAGAATCTGCAACACTATTTGTCACCTACCTGAAGAAAGGACACCTACAATAAGTCCAGAATCACCAGAACCAGAGAAGTCAGACACTGCTTTCATGGGTGTTTCAACCTCACCCTCTCAGGTAAGTACCACTACTCAACTATTCAATAATCATGCTTGTTTTGATTGTAATAAATTTAGCGAAAGCATTGATTTAAAATTTGCTAAGTTATTAGATCATAATGATAGCTTAGTAAAGGACTTACAACTTTGCACAGAAGCAATAGAATTCTAAAACAAAATGAGCACAGGTACAAAGAAAAGATAGACCTTTTGAACAAACATCTTAGGGAAACCGAAGTAGTAGCCTTTAACGAAGCTATGAAATTAGGTTCTATCTAAACTCCCTTGAAGACACTAAGAAACAAAAGGCAGTTTTGGAAGTAGAAGTAAATTCACTAAAACAAAAAATGCATAGTTTTGGACAGTTCATCCCATATTGCCCGACACTTAGTGAGAGAGTGCAATAATGGGGAGGGTTTGGGATACAAAGTGGTACCACCACCACCTGAGACATTTATGAATGCAAAAAGTAAACCAATAAATAATAACCCCATCAAGCATCATGTGGTGTCAACTCCTCTAGTAATTGATCCAGATTCCACATGTAAATCAAAAGAATCTGCACTAAGCAAAAGGATACCACTTCAAAATCACAAGGTACAATACCTTGTATCAATCTGGACAAACAAATTGAAAAGGTGAAAGTTAAGTCTGGGTCAACCAAGTCTAATTCGGAACCCACAAAAACAAAACAAATTAACCACCCATGTGCGTCATGTTTAAGTCCAGAGAAACAAAAGGGAAAAGATGTTAACAATGTCCAAACAATTAATTTTGTTAAACAAGAGAAAACATCTAAACTAGAATTGGCAAAACCTAAACAAACCAATGTCACACGTGTGTCACATACTTCTCCACAGAAATAGGTAAATCGTAAAGTTGAAAGCAGATCATGCTACAATTGTGGAAAGTATGGACACATTGCGTCTTATTGTCCTTATTATCAGACGCCAAAGAAGAAGGTTGAACTTTTCGACGCCAAAGAAGAAGGTGAACTTTTCGACACTAAAGTAAGCTCTTCCAAAAGAAGCTCCATGACTCCACTAAAACAAGTCAGTGAACCTGAAGTTCAACCTATCAGCCAGTTGTCTGTTTATCACAAACAGGCCTACACAAAGCTAGCTTATGGAAAAAAGTCACAGTCTGGAAATGACAACAATAAGACAGTTGATCTTCCCTCACTCTCAAAAGGTCATGGGTGGAATTATGATGTGTGATGCTCTGGGACACCCAAGCCGGTTAAGGCTTGGGTCCCTCACCTTAACTAATATCTTCAATTAATGTGCAGGGGTTCGCTATAGTGCTAAAACAAACACTTGGATTGTAGATAGCGGAGCATCAAGGCACATGACAGGAAACCGGGCACTCCTATCAAACATCAAACAAATCAAAGGAGGTCATGTTTCTTTTGCTGGAAACAAAGGAGGGTACATCACAACTCAAGGGGAGGTAGGGAACCAGATAGTTAAGTTTGACAAGGTGAACTACATTCAACAACTTCAGAATAATCTACTTTCTCTTTCTCAAATATGTGACAAAGGATTTAAGGTAGTATTTTATAATAAAAAGTGCAACGTCCTAAAAAGGACTATGTGATTCCGGAGGAACAAGTCTTAATGTCTGCCTCAAGATATAACGACCTTTATGTCTTGGAGCTATCAAAGGCCTCAACAACGGATCATCAAGTATAGTGCTTCCTGTCAAAAGCTACAGAGAAGGATTCAATCTCCCGACATAGGAGAATAGGCACATCAATCCACGGAAGATGAACCACTTGATCCAGAATGATCTCGTGCGAGGAGTAAATGTCAAGAACTTCCAACTCCCGGATTTTTGTGTCACCTGCAAGAAAGGCAAACAGACAAAGAAGTGTCGTAAGGCAAAGAAAGTTAATTATATAGAACTGCCTCTTGAGCTTCTTCATATGGATCTGTTTGGTCCAGTCAGTACAAGAAGCATCGCAGGCGACTTGTACTGCTAGGTAGTTACAGATGACTACTCAAGATTCTCTTGGGTGATGTTTTTGAAATCAAAATCAGAAACATTTGAGTCATTCAAGGAGTTAGTAACTAACATTGGAGTCTCTCTACAAGCTGAAGTAAGACAAGTACGCTTAGACAACAGAACCGAGTTCAAGAACCAATGGATGGAGGCTTTCTGCAAAGAAAAGGGAATTGTGCATCAGTTCACTTCCACCTACACTCCTCAGACGAATGGGGTTGCTGAGAGAAAGAACCGTAGCTTATTGGAGACCGCACGCACAATGCTAGGAGACTCGAAACTGCCTATCCAATTTTGGAATGAGGCGGTAGCCAATGCGTGTTACACGTTAAATTGAGTTCTGGTAGTAAAACGTCATGGCAAGACATGTTACGAGTTACTTCAATGACGTAAACCAAATCTGGAGTATCTCAAACCGTTTGGAGCGCCATGCATTTTGCTAAAGAAAACTCAGGATGGGAAGTTTAGTGAGAAGGCGGAAGAGGGCATCTTCCTAGGATACAACATACCGAATAAGAGAGTTTACAACAACTCAACAGGTCAAGTAGAGGTGTGGTGTAGCATCGATGTTCAGAGATACACCACCCCTCCTGCTGGAAAAGGACTCGCTTTCTTTTTTGACTATGATGGATTCTTCAAGTCCTTCAACATCCCTCTTTCCACGTCTGATGAGGAGTTAGCAGCCAAAATGATGTATGATGTTCTAAACGCACCAGCATACGAATCTACATCATTTGGCTCACAAGGTGCATCACCAACCAATTCAGGGGGAGCACTCGAGGTAAGTGACTCTTCATCTAATGATAAAATCATGGAGAATGATCAGGACACTCAGGAGCAACAGGTTCCTACTACTACAAGTCCACAAGCATCTGCCATTGGTGCCTCTAAGTCTTTGGAACCTCACACTCCTATTGGACAATGTCATTGGGGATGTCAGATTAGGAGTTCAGACTAGAAATTAGTTGTATTAGTTGTATTCAGGTGATTATGCCTCGGGAATGGAAAAGGGGTATCTTCACGATGGTGCTTATCGTTTTTTTGTGTCTCATTTCGAGCCAAAATACGTTAGTGAAGCCCTAAATGATGAGGCATGGGTAAGTGCCATGCAAGAAGAACTTTTTCACTTTAAGAAGTTAGGTGTATGGACATTTGTGGATAGACCTAAAGGTGCTAAAGTTATTGGCACCAAGTGGGTCTTGAAATGTAAGAAAGGTGACCAAGTTGTCAACATCAGGAACAAGGCTCAGCTTGTAGTCAAGGATTTAAACAAGTCAAGGGTATTGATTACAATGAAGTATTTGCACCTGTGGCGAGAATGGAAGCAATCCGTATCTTCCTAGCCTATGCCTCTTACATGAAGATTAAGTCTATCAATTGGATGTAAAAAGTGCATTTCTTCATGGTTAAATCCGAGAAACAGTGTATGTCAGTCAACCCAAGGGATTTGAGGATCCATATCATCGGAACAGAGTTACAAACTAGATAAGGCTCTCTATGGGCTTCATCAAGCCCTGAGGCATGGTATGAAAAAATCTCAACTCACCTTGTAAAACATGGATTTCGCAGAGGGTAATTGACACATTGTTCATCAAAGAAAAGGATGGCGATCTACTGCATGTTCACATTTACGTTGATGACATAATCTTCGGTTCTAAGAATGAAGAATTATGTAAAGGATTGAAGTAGTAATGAAGGCAGAATTTGAAATGAGTGCCATGGGAGAGATGAAGTTGTTTCTCGGCTTACAGGTGGATCAAACACCAATGGGGATATTCCTACATCAGACCAAGTATGTCGGGGATATTCATAGTCGGTTTGATATGGAGAATGCTTCCGTAGCTGGGACTCCACTTGCTACAAACCATGATGTAGCACCCGACGAGAATGGTGATCTGGTTGATGCCACCATGTACCGAGGAATGATTGGATCCCTCATGTACCTCACTTCCTCAAGACCTGATATCATGTATGCAACGTGTCTTTGTTCAAGATATCAGGCAAAACCATAAGTAAACCATATTATCAGGGTCAAAAGGATATTTCGTTATCTGAAGGGTAGACCAACACTTGGGTTATGGTATCCTCATGACAATGACTTTGAGCTTACCACGTACAGCGATTCGAAGTATGGCGGCTGCAAGATGAATCACAAATCTACATGAGCAGGTTGTCAATTCTTTGAGAGAAGATTAGTCATGTGGCAGTGTAAGAAGCAGACATCAGTTGTGTTGTTAACTTGTGAAGCTGAATATCTTGCTGCGGCAAGCTGCTGTTCTCAAATCATCTGGATTCAACAATAGATGCGGGAGTACGGTTTGCAATTTTCTAACACCCCTATTTTAGTTGATAATTTCCTTGCAATAGCCGTTACTAAAAATCCTGTCCAACATTCTAAGACCAAACACATCGGCATAAAATATCACTTTATACGTGATTGTTTTGAAAAGAATCTAACCGATGCCGTTAAAATAATACGGATTTTTAACGTGCTGATCTCTATACAAAAGGTTTTGATAAACCACGTTTTTCTATACTTGTTAGAGGTCAACAGCGTTAAAAAGAAAAGTGAGGTAATTCAAGAAGATGACCATGCTTAGTCCGATGCATAAAGTCAATATTTCTTTTATTTTCTTTAATTTTAGTTTATTAAATTTAATTAATTTTATTGTTGTTATTTCTTCGCCTATTAAAATCCTAAAAACGCAATTCCTATACGGTTTTAGATTTTCAGGGGGAGAAAGGTTAGTCGGTAATTAAAAATAAAAAATAAAATAAAATAAACGAGGGAGGAGGACAGGCTAGCTGATACAAATGAGATCGGCTCTGTGAAACCAATTCAATGACTGTGGAAAATGATAGTACACAGGAACAAAACATTTGGGACTTTAAAATATTAAATGAATTAGATGCAACATTCAAAGTATAAGTCTAAGATGTTGGGCAATATAAAAAGAAACATGATAGTACATTGGCTACTACTACGCTAATGCAAAGAAAGTAGATCTAGAGGTTGTTAGACCACTACATGATGTGTCAGTAGATTCATCACAATAGATGATTAGACCTCATTGGTGAACTCAATTTAAACTAAACTATTCAACTGACTGTGGGTTCCCATCTTATCACTGGTTAACACAATTAGTTATTTTCAATAAGGGGTGACGAGCAAATAAACGCCACAAATGTGTGCGGATGACTACTAAAAGAGAAATGCATGAAAAAATGAAAAATAAACGCAATCAAGCTGATGAACTATGTTGTTGGTGCGTTATGTGCAAAAGAAAAATTATGCTCTAACAAGAAGATAGGTTGTGTGCCTCTCTGTTGTGCGATGGCACTGACCCGAGGATAAGCATAACCTATATATTCTAGAGTTCATTGTTGTTTGCCGCCTCTCTTCTGTGCGGTGGCACTGACCTAAGGTTTGGCTTCTCTTTGAAAGCTCTAAGAATAGTCTCTTCTTGTAAAAATACCCATAGACCGCTCAAAAATCTCTTGAGGAATGTTGATTACCATATAAGCGTGGGATCCACAAATGTTGGTTGAAATAACATACCTATTCTATCACCAATCTGTGTCAACAGTCTGTGTATGGATTTAAGTGGATAATTATACTGACAATCAGTGTGGCTGCAATTCTTGAAAATCCAAATCAACATACGCACCTCGTAGTACCAGTATGATTTCCTAAAATTGCTAAATGACCCTCGATAAAAACAAGAATCTAGCATCAACTGAATTTGGAAACACGTCCTGAATGATTTGATTACTTGTATAATTCCATATTGAATCGTTTCACTTATGGTCAAAATAACTTGAAGCTGCCTGTTCAATGAAATAAATCTGGTAGATTTCTATCTTAGAATTTCCACTTCTCACAAAAACACAAAAAACATTTAGTTTTGTTAGTTAAATTTTATTTTGGTTAAATTTGTTTGAGTCAGTTTACTTGTATTCGTCGGACTATGGCGTAGAACTCAATCTCGAATTTATCACTTAAGAGGGTCACGTCTGAGGTGACCACACATGCTTTCAAATGTAAAATGAGTCACGTCTAAGGTGACAAATTCTTTTAAAGGATCACGTCTGAGGTGATCAAAAGTTTTCCAAGTTAAAAGGATCATGTTTGAGAAGATCGTATGCTCAAAATGTTTAATCAATAGTTAAAGGGTGTAAAATGTCAAATGTTCATAAAGTCAAAATCATGAGTATGATCCATTCGCACGACTGGACTATGAGTATGGATCAATCACACGATTGGACCATACTTATGCCCTAGATAATCGAATGGAGCATGAGTATGAACCATTCACACTAATGGCGTACAAGATTGAGCCAATCGCCCGAATGGAGTTGATCAAATGAGTCAGTCGCCCGACTGAAACCCAGTCGGCCGACTGAATGTGATCGGCTGAACCAATCGCACGACTGAGGTCCAATCGTCCGGATGAACAGAGCGAATGGGTCCAGTCGCCTGATTGAAATCAGATTCAGTATAAATAGAGCCATAGTCAATCACATAAACTCATCACCCCCCATTCGCCCTAAAATCGCATAAAGTACCGTTACTCTGCAAAAATTTCTCCAGACCTAATTTGACTACATATTGTGACATTCTGACATTTTCTGGTGATTTTACAAGTATAATATGGTGCAATCTAACAAAAACTCTACCAATTTGAGACCTAATTCATGACTTTCGCCCTAATCAAGAACCGAGGTTGAAATAAAATAACCTAACTAAACTAAGTAAAATGTTGAAATCAAAGTTATTAGGTGCTAATTTAGGTTATTGCGAGTCTAATTGACCAAAACACGACGTCTAATTTTAAGATTTGGTCAGTATTTGAATTTTAGTCGAACAAACAGTGGGTCATGCGACTGGACACCAGGATGAACTACAATCGCCTGAAAAAGCTAGTCGAATGACTCAGTCGGCCGAATGAATGACACAAATGAGCTCAGTCGGCCGACTGAACCAATCGCAGGCTTAGTCACCCGATTGAACTCAATCACATGAATAGTCACCCAATTGTCTCCAGTCGCATGTTAGGTCAAACGACTGAATCCAGTCACGTGGTTCAATCGCATGATTGAACCAAACTGATTTCAAACAGGTTCTTGAACAAATTTGGTTGTTTGGTGATCTAATTTCTATGTTTCTTGTATTACAGATTGATGGCTGATAGATGGGCCATCAACCCCAAGCACAACATTTTGTGCTTATTTGGATGATGCAACTTGGAACGGTGCGGAGTTTGCTGGGATCATTACATTCCTAAAGAGATCCCGGATCCACAGAGCTATATCCACACCTTGTAGTCCCTATAGGTCTATATAGCAGGCCTTCTAGCAGGCCTTCTTGGAACGGTGTCGAGTTTGCTGGGATCATTACATTCTTTGCAGTTCCTATATCCACACCTTGCAGTCCCTATAGGTCTATACAACATCCGGATTACCATTTTTGCGCAACCTATCGAGGTGACTGCTACTGATATTCGTCGAGTACTCGATTTGGGTGACGATGCAGATCACCCACAGGCTACACCCTCTAACAGTGAGAGGGTGCTTCCTCAGGATGAGTACGCTGGGACATAAATGCAGGTGTGTTGAACAAAAGCAACCTGTGTCCCCAGTTTAAGTACTTGGCGCATGTGATACTGAAGTGCCTGGTGTTGAGGAGGGGTGGCTTTGATGACCACTCAGACTAGATCCAGAATGCCTACGTGGCACTGGTACTCAACCACCCTTTTAGTTTCTCCAGTATGATTTTTGCCTACCTGATAGAGAACCTTGAGGCAAAGGGCAATGAGGGATTCTACATGTACCCCATATTCTTGCAGATGATTATCGATGAGAAGCTGCCTGCCTTGCCTAAGGAGAGCCACGATGCTGTATCACTGGAGATTATGGATGAGACGACCTTGGGCCGCATGAAGGTCTACAGAAGAAGCAAGTCAAGCCCCCATTGAAGAGACTCTTCGGGCATCTAGCCCAGGCTGATTACATGGCGCCGGCTAGGCGAAAGTGGTGCCATAAGGAGAGTGATTCAGATGTTGAGCAGATTGCTCTCCCATCTAATGACTTCGATGATGATGATGGAGACATGGGTGGGACTTTGGCCCCGCTGTTTCTAGGGCCAACCCTGCTGATACTACATCTCCACCCCCTACACATACAGATGCCACCACTGCCACCTTTCACCAGGATTTCTGTCCTCCTGATTAGAAGGCAGAGAATGATGAGGAGCTCTTACGAGGACGGTGGGAGCAGGGTCGTTGCCACAGAAAGAGGTTTAAGGGCGGTTGGTGGATGCCCAGGGGAGTCCGGGGATGCTGCTGCTAATTTCCACATATGCCCCAGACCCGCCTAGCAGCCAAGGGGAGCCTTTGTGCCTAGAGGCTCAAGGAAGAAGAGAATGGCACACCCCTATGGCAAGAAGGGGAAGAGACTAAAGTTTACCCTGACCTCATATACCACCACAGCCACTACCTCGGCCACACCTTCCACCACTACCACACCACCTGCTACCACCTCACACACCATTACCACACCCACTCCACCACTTACCCACATCCCATCCACCACCACTACAGCTCATCCACCACCACCCACATCTATACCATCCCCAATCTTCACCTCTACCACCACCACCACCACTAGCGACCAAGTCAGACCATCATCCCACCCTACATTTAACACCGGTTCATCTCTACCTCCCATTAGGGTAGAGGAACAGCTGTGAGCACTCAACTGTATGGTGCTGAAGTTGTTAGCTACTAATGTAGAAAAGACTACCCAATTACGTCAGCTTGTTGAGCTAAACGCTACCCAATCAGAGTAGATCTCACAGCAAGCTGAGCAAATTGCCTAACTCCGGGAGCAAAACGTCCACACAACAAAGAGGATAGAGGAGTTGGAGGCTTCGAACAAGACCATCATGCTCAAGCTCAAGGGCTTAAAGGATGAGCCACTCAATAGAAAAGAGAAGGGTAGAACAATGATGATGATAAAGAAGGAGATGCAGCTGCATCTACATCAACTCAAGGTCAAGAGAGACGTACAAAGAGAAATCAAGACCGAGGAGCTCATCTTCTACCCCTCCTACTGACGCGCCGGCTATTCAGGGGACAAGTAATTTTTAGATATTTATGTACTTGAAAAACTTAGTAATTGAATTTTGGATTAATATTATGTGATTAATGTTTATGTATATATTGGATGTTTACTGTTTTGATTATTAACTAATGGTTGATGTGTTATATGTTTAAAATCAAGTAGATCCAAATTTTCAGGGAGATGAATACAATGTACTCCCCTTCAGCAGATCAAGACTCAACTCATAATGATTCTTGATCTGTAAGGGATAGTCAGGAGATCTTGAGTTACACTCTTGAAGAAGGAGAAATAATTCATGATCATACTGATGAGCAATTGGCGAAATATTTCGACTGAATCCTGACGAGATCGTCAAGGATGCTCCTACAGTGGACAAAGACATTAACGATGAGCTAAATGACATAGATGAGATAGAGATTGAGGATGTCACGGCCCAATATTATCTAGAGTACACTGACAAGGAGGGAAATGTAGTCCCCAATCTGGGTGACTCCCTTGTTAATGATACTTTTGAAACTTTGGATAAGATGGAGCAAGAGTCAGAGAAGAAGAAGACCAGGCCCAAGCTTCAGACGCAGATGTCAATATTAGAAAGGCTGAATGGGCAGCATGTTTTGCAGAAATTAGAGCCCAACACAGTGCTCCAAAGTCAAATGTCTACACCAAACTCTATAAAGTGAAGAAGCATCACAAGGTGTCAGGAAAAATTACAGCGTGGGCCTATTTTGAAGATCTTAACGTTTATGTTGTTAAAAGAGAGAAGGGGGTCGTGTACTTCAGATTCCCACACGATCTGAAAACTCTTCCAGGTTTTGAGCTTAACCAGCTGGCAAAATTGAAGTTTCTATATGCTGACCCTCGTAAGATGTCAGGCTGGTTTGAAGTAGCTTTAAAGAGTGAGTACCACACCCAGTGGGTCAACTTCAAGCCTCAACAACCAACAAGGTGTATCAGAAGATCTAAAGTTGATGCCATAACCGGGAAACCAAAAATAGTGCTGAAGTGGAGTCCTCCGCGCACAATGTCTAGAATCCCTCTACGGGAAATGCCATAGGACTTCACTCCACACTTCAAGTGGTGGTATTACAATTGGAGAACAGGTGAGGCAGTCATAGTGTTGAACAGAAATGGTAGTATGGAAACTATCAGGGTGTTTGACCCCATGTGGCTTACTAACTTTTTGGCTGATGATGTTTACACCTTATACAAGTGGCCACTGTTCTATGACTCGCAGGATATTGTACAAGCTCTCCAATTCCAGAATGTGATACGGATCTGCTTTGTTTCTGAAATACATGCAGGAGTCACAAGAGAGGAGAAGTACAAGAAATATGAGGAGCTTATGAAGAATGTAAGACAGTAGATGAAACTAGGTCCAAGGGGGAGTTTGTAGATACATGTGTACCTAGTTTCTGAGCTTTATGTAAAATGTCTTTACTGTCTTACACATATGTAATAGAATGGGTACTTAATGAAATACAATGTGTGGTTGTACTTATAATGTTGAATATTTCATTGCTTAGTATGTAATAATGCTTATTGAACTAACTATATAGGTTTGTGGTTGTTTGAATAGATCTAAGTCAAATAATGATTGTGAAACATATTCAAACTTAATAATATGTAGTTCTCATGCGATTGGCACATGCTAACGGACCATACGCATGAACACCTTCATGCTAATGAACCAGTCGCACGACTGAACCAGGAGACTGGATCAGTCGCATCATTGTAACATGAGATTAACTCAGTCGCACGACTGAACCCTCAGTCGTGCGAATGGATCAACCGCATGACTCAATCGCACGACTGAACCATGCTAATGGTTCAGTCGCCCGAATGAGAAACCCTAACCTATAAGTACCACTTATATCATGGAAAAACACAACACTTCGAAAACCTACATACTAAATCATACCCTATCCATCCAGAGACCTCTAAGAACCTGTTCCAAGTTCATAGATCGCACTAGATCGATTACCAAACGTTCTTAACGTTTAGATTCAATCTACAATTGTTTCTACGTGCATTCTCACTGATTGGATCGCCAATCAAATAGGATTCCGCACTATTGATTCGGTTTACACGTATATCAGTTAGTATCTCATTCAATACACGATCCTAATAGATGTGTATGGTTTGGTTTTGTCACTTCTTTTTTAGATGTTTCAGCTTCTTTAACAAAATTAATTGTTTTAACATTTTGAACATCTTTAACTTTTAGTTTATTTGGACTTTGATGAATAAAACGCTATTGGTTAACTGGATTAGTCATTTTGGGTTCAGAAGTAGACGTGTGCGAACGTGACTTTAAATTAATCTTTTCAATTTGATCATCCAAATTTTCAATAGGCATCTTCCCTATTGATTTCAAAGTAGATTTCTTCTCTTTAGTAATAGTTTTCACAGATTTGCCCGTAGAAGCGAGATCACTAACCAGAGGAGTGGACACCATATGATCCTTTACTGGGTTATTATTGATTGTTCTACATTTAGTGTTCAAAAGGATTGCATGTGGTGGCAGAACTACTTTATAACCCAGACCTTCCCCATTATTTCATTCTTTCACTAAGTTTTGAACTATGTGAGAAGAACTAGCCAAACTATGCAGTTTTTGTTTTAAAGAGTTAACTTCGACTTCTAAAACTGATTTTTCCTTTTTCATTTCTTCCAAAGAATTTAAATAACACTTTATGTCATTTGCTTGATTCAATGCAGCAACCTTGGTTTTCCTTAGTTGTTTTCCCAAAAGTTCTATTTTTTTTTGAAACTGCACTCATTTTGTTTTAAAATACGATTAGCCTCAGTGCAAAGTTGTAAATTGTTTACTAAATTTTCATTGTGTTCTAATAACCTTGCAAATTTTAGATCAATACTTTCTCTAAATTTGTCACATTCATTACAAGCATGTTTTTCAAATAATTGGTCTTTAGAACTTACCTATGAGGAATCAGACGAATCAGCCATAAAAGCTATATCAGACTCTTCGTTGACAGGAGATTCTAAGTTTGTTGCTCTGAGCTCTTCTTCAACTAAGTGATTTACAACATTCACAACTTCTTCGGTATCTGACATCGTTTGCTCAGCTATGATCTCACCTTCACTAGCAGATCCATCATCCAATGCATCGACAAAGGCAATATTTGATTCCCCGGGAGAAACAATTGGAAGGACTAGTCTTTCCCTTCATCACCTTAACCAGTCAGAGCCTTTGTCTCTTTACTTGAAGAAGTAGTTCCAATCATGTCTTTGTGTTGACGATTGAATGTAGGAAATGGGTTTCTATTTCCACTTTTCACAAAGGGCCCTTTTTCACCACAGCTGAAACATGTAACTTTGGTTTTGTCAAAACCAAAAGTTGTATCTTTAGTG
The DNA here is from genome assembly GCA_025506515.1 of Flaveria trinervia. Lineage (NCBI taxonomy): Eukaryota > Viridiplantae > Streptophyta > Magnoliopsida > Asterales > Asteraceae > Flaveria > Flaveria trinervia. Next base: position 67,381,962 of record CM046454.1, read on the forward strand.
GAACTAGATTTTGCCCCGTCTTTTTGACAAACTTCTTTGCTCTTCTGACTGCTCTCGCTAATGCCCACATGATGTCCATTATTTCTATCTCATTTTCATCAACTTGCTCGTAATCCTCATTTGCAAAATGACAATTTCCAATCTTACTGGCAACTAAACCATCATAAGATTGTACAACAGCCGCTAGAAGATCCATGTGCTCCTTAGCCACTACCACATTGACATTACCGAGATTCTCAGTCTTCAACTTTGTAGTATTTGCCTCAGGAACTATGTATTGGGTTCTAGATGACCCTGACGTTTTGGTTCCTGATGCAGTGATTTAGGAAGGAGCAGAGGAACTAGACACGAATGTTGTTTGTAACGGTGCTCCTGAAACAGCTGGAGTCGAAACTGAGTTGTAAAGTGAAGGATTCTGAACATAAGATCCTTTCTTCGACTTGTATTTCATTCGTAGTTCTTCCTCCCTTAACTTCAATATGAAATCATTTATGTCAAACATCGCACGAATGTCGTTTTGTCTCAGATTGGACACAAATGCATCCCATTTATCAGGCAAACCATCAGCAAAGCTTGAATCTTTATCTTCCATAGATGTTGTCACACCATGAGTGTGCAACTCACTCATCAGATGATAGAATCTGTCAATAATATCATCCAAGCTCTCATTCCCTATCGAAGAGAAATTATCAAATTCCTTTTTGAGAGCTTTAGCCTTCAGTGCTTTGAGAGTTGTGGTTTCCATCATATCTCTTCTCTAATGCCTCCCATAACTTTTTAGCCTGCTTGTTCTCAGAGAACTGATGAAAAATATCCTTAGGTATTGACTGAGTCAACCAGGCATATACTTTCTTTTCAGCAGTGAACAAATCTTTTGAGCTTCACTCATTCCTCCCAAAGTCAACTTGACTCCATTAGCACTGATTGGTACCGTATAACCAGTCTCAATGGATGTCCAAAGATTTGGGTCAACTCCATTCAAAAAGATTTCAAACCGTTGTTTCCATTGTGGATATTCGTCTAATGTTAACAGCTTTGGTGGTTATGATGATTTCCAATCTCATTCTCCAGAAGTAGAAGGTTCTTGATGCGGGAGTCATTTAAACTTGGTACTTTTAGAACATGACAGTTTCACTCGTGCGAATGGGCTATGAGTATGGATCACTCGTGCGAATGAAGGATGAAAATGAATTCAATCGTGCGATTGGATTTAGTCATGCGTATGAACAAGACGATTGGCATCAAATGACTGGAGTTGTTCAGTCATGCGAATGAGGGATACGACTGAGTTCAGTCGTGCGGATGAAGTATACGATTGAATTCAATCGTACGAATGAACCGATCATGCGACTGAAGGTTGCTATGTTTGTAAAATCGAATATTTTGACACTTTGACACAAAATATGAGTTTCCTAGGAACCCTAATCTGCCGTATAATGAAAAAATGAGACTTTAATGCATGCAAACGTCGAAAACACCTTTTGAAGCAAAGTGGTGACTCTTTTGATTTAAAAAATAGGTTTTTAACACCAAAACTAATCGAATCCAACGCAAATCACGAGCCAAAGCTCTGATACCACTTGTTAGGATAGTGGACGTATGGAGTACTAATGGATTCTATGTGAAACCAGATCAAATAATGCCGAATCCTATTTGATTGGTGATCCAATCAGTGAGAACGATAACCCAATCGATATAACAATGAACTAAACATTAAGAATGAGTAGGACTCGATGAAGATCGAACTATGACGTTGGATTGGATATTTTGGATGCTCTGGATGACTAGGGTTTATGTATATTCGAAGTATCTCTCAAAGTGTTTTCTTTTCATGAATTAAGTGGTATTTATAGGTTTGTAGTTTTCATTCATACGACTGAACCATTAGCATGGTTCAGTCGTGCGACTGACTCATGCGATTGATTCATACGCACAACTGAAGGTTTAGTTGTGCGACTGAGTCAATCTTATGTCTCAATCATATGACTTATCCAGTCTCTTGGTTCAGTCGTGCGACTGGTCCATAAGCATGATATATTCATGCGCATGGTCCATAAGTATGGTCCATTAGCATGAATAATCACCCGACTAGGTTAAACACAATTCTCAATCATTATTGACTTAGAATTGTGTACAACAACCTAGAACCTAGATAAAAAGTTCATACATATGAATTAAAGATAAATAAACATCAAGGCATATATCATAATTCATTAAACCATCACATTACACATATGTAAGACATGAATGACTTTTACATTTAAGCACATAAACTAGGACCATCATGTATCTACAAGGTCTCTTCTTCAAGAACACATTTTTCTATCCTGGCTTTGCTGATCACAAGCTCCGCCTGACATTCAGTCAACTTAGTTATGAGATCCTTGATCTGAATTCTATAATTTATGTGCTCATGTTTAAGAACTAAAATGATTTTCTCTAGGTCCTCTATCTTTAACTTATAATCATTTTCAACCTTTTTAAAATCAGATTTTAAGATATTTAAGAACTCAAGATCAGATCTCATCTCTAAGTTGTAGGATCTGTATAACTTTAGCAATACATTCAGGAGTGCAAAGATGTTCCAATACTTTGTCTTCATCGTAGTTAACAATGAGTGCTTGGTTTTGCATCTTCCACCTGAAAGCTCCAGTCAAACCCACCTTCTTCAACAACAACTATAGCTTGCTGCTTTGGGTTCTCATTCTAGGGAGCTCTCTAAGTGTAGTTTGGTCTGGATTCAGTTAGGCCACCATTTGCTCTTGGTTCCTTGCACTCTCTAGCAAAGTGTCCCATCTGGTTACCGTTGTAACACTTTACCTTGTTTTTATCTAGACCAAATTTCCCACTGGCTGCATTGCTAGGAAACTTCCTCCCTGTCCTCTTGTAGAACTTCTTCGCTCTATGAGCAAGAAGAGCCATCTATTGAACTATCTCCATATACTCCATATCATCTGGATGGATACAGTCCAAGTCTTCAAGGGTGAAGAGAAAGTTTCCTGAGGATTCATCAGCAGAGACAAAAGCATGAGAAGAACTTGTCTCTTGGAAGAGAATTCCTTGAGTGTAGCTTTCTCTTGGATTCTCTAGGAAGGTGATGAAAGGACCCTTTTGTGAGTTGTTAGGGTAGCATATGAGATGATGTTGAGGTTCTATTCTATCCCTTTCAGTCACATTAAGGGTTGAACCCATTTGATTGCTAGAGTTACCAGATGAATTTTGCATGTTCATCCAACTCTGTCAGAGTAAGAGTCTTAAGGTTCTCAGTCCTCTTGATAACAACACAATAATGTGTCCATTGTCTATGAAGGGAGGACATAAACTTCCTTACAATATCCTTGTTCTCAAGAGTTACTCCAACATCCATTAGAGTATCCACAACCTCAACATACCTGAAGTATTGTTGAGTCATGGTCTCACCTACTTTAAAGATGAAGTTTTCAAACTGCTTCTTAAGGAGATCTTTCTTGTTCTCCTTGGCTTTAATTGAGCCCTCATACATAAGCTTTAATGCTTCCCATAGTTGCTTTGTAGTTTTGCACTTCTTGAAGCTCCTGTAGATGGAGTTTGAAAGAGCAGTTTGAAGGGCTGTCATGGCTTTTTGATCAATCTCTGTTCTCTTCCTGTCCTTATCGAAGAAATCAACCACACCATTTGGAATCATACCACCACAAGTAGCAGATAAGGTGCTTGGTATGTAAGGTCCTTAAACAACAGAGTCCGACATCCCAGAGTCTTAAGACATGATAAAGCCTTCCATTTTTTGACACCAAGTATCAAAGTCTTTAGGAGTTATTAGTGAAGACTTTGTCATAGTTCCAGTTTCTATATCAGCCTTGGTGATAATGTAAGGCCCCATTCCCGGGAAGCTCACAGCTAGTCAATCATCACACATAAAACATATATTTGTATTAACTTACTAAAAACATGTTGCGGGTTATCAAATTACAAAATACTTGTTTCATTACATCACAAAAACATTATAAAAATGGATGCCATCCAAAACGAGCCAAGTAGCCGCCCCGTGCCATCCTCAACAACCATTACTACCAACTGGAAAATGCATAAAAGTTAGCGTTGCTGAGTGAGTTCTAGTTTTATAAGGACATTACATTACCTTCCATTCATTAAAACATTTCATTACTATCGCACATGATCACACATCATACATACGTCAAGGTAATAATTATTATCTTAATCATCGTTCATTTCGTACATTTCGCACGTTTCGCACATTTCGTACTTATCGCACATTTTGTACATTTAATATCTTTTCACTTCTATCTAGGTCCTGTCGTATGCTTAACCCCCCTCTTGAGTACAAAGCCATATTATCTAGGGTTAAGCGACAAGGACCCCATATCGCACATATCGCACGTATGGAGTAGTCACATAGACTAACTCCCTTGTGTGTGAACCCTTTAGGGTTAGCCAAGATCGTACGCTAAAAACATACAGTGAGCTAACAACTCTTAATGAGTTGTGAACCTCCTTTCATTTGCTTGCAAGACTTTTCATTCATTCATTATGTTCCACTTTCATTATCTTAGATCTTTCACTTCGTTAAGATAATACTTTCGTTCATCAATAATAATCACACCACGTAAAGTCATATCATCATATGTAATAAGGAACATAACATACAATCATACATAATCATCATACATCATCAATCACACATCATCATGCATAAGCATCAATCATACATCACATCATACATCGTCCATCACATCATCTATGACCTTAAAGTCAACTTTCATAGCCCCCTGGAACCTCCCTAGTCAAAGCCTACATTTTACAATTTCCCCAAAATAAAAAAATATTTCTAAGTCTTTAGGCGCATGGGCACTATGCAGGCGCATGAGCACTATGCAGATGCATGGGTGACACTTAGGCGCATTGGCACTATTGGGGCGCATGAGCAACACTTAGTCTATTCTGGGTAATTCTAGGCGCATGGGCACTATGCAGGAGCATGAGTGCCTGGGCGCATGAACTATCTGGGCGTATGAACACTTAGTCAATTTCAGCCTATTTCTAGGCACATGGGTACTATTCGGGCGCATGAGGTTTTGGGCGCATGGAACACTTAGGTAGTTATTTATGTTGGGCGCATGGTCACTATTTAGGCGCATGAGCAATCTAAGTCATCCTAAACATCATAATTCAGTCCCCAACATCACATATCATGTTCTAAGATTAATCATACATTCTAGCCCTTAGGAACACATCATAACATCATCAAACACATACATAGCCCAAAATCAAACCCACCCAAAAAGATACGCATACACACATACGGTATAAACCCAACTTTTATAAAAACGTACATACATGCATTCTAGCCCTAAACCAGTTTCAAACAAGTAAAAAGGGGGGTTCTAGAACTCACCTTTGCAGCCTCTTAGGTATGACATCTTCAAAACCATTTGCAATTGAGTTCAACCGCCTAAAACCCACCAAAACACACACAACCGAACAGATAAACACATATAAGCATATAACTGAGGTTAAGGCCAGTTAAGAACATCTTAAAACCATTAATTCTTACCTTGAGTTCGAAATTTTCTTCTTGTTTCTTCAAAAACCCAAAAGCGTTCTGCCTTTTTCCTTCTCTCTCTCTCTAAAAATCTAATGATATGAGTAAGAGAGAGTGGTGGGAGGCCATGCCACCTGTATCACCAAATTTTGAAGACTTTTGTAATATATATATATATAAATATATATATATATATATATATATATTCTTTTCCTTCACTTTATTCTTTCTATCTTTCTTTGACTTTTAAAATAACCGGGTGTTACAAGTCCAGCCCTTATATAGGTTTCGTCCCCGAAACCTGTTATTCCTCAAACAATCGGGGTAATGTTGCCTCTCTTTCGTCTCCCACGTACACTCAAATCCCTTCCAGTGCTTCCACTGTACACACAAGAAGAACCACTTTATTCCTTAACCTATTCTCTTTACAATCAATGATCGCCACTAGTTTCTCCACATAATTGAGCCATTCATCTATCTCGATATCCTCCAGTGGTACAACCATATCCTCATCTACCAAACACTTTCTCATATGAGATACATGGAATGTTGGATGAATTCCACTTAACTCATCTGGTAGCTCCAATCTATAGGCTACTTCCCCTACTCGAGCAATGATTCGGAAAGGCCCTATGTACCTGGAGCTCAACTTGCCCCGTTTTCTGAATCGAATGATACCTTTCCAAGGTGAGACTTTCAACATAACTCTATCACCCACCTGGAACTCAATCGGTCTATGTCGTTTATCAGCATACAACTTTGTCATGTCTTTAGCTGCCTTCATAAAGGCTTTGATCCTTTCTAGCTTCTCAGTCATAGCCTCGACCACTTTGACGCTCCCTAACTCTTTATGGCCAATATCGCCCCAACACACGGGCGTTCTGCATCTCCTACTGTATAGCATTTCATTAGGGGGCATACCAATGTTGGGATGATAACTGTTGTTATATGAGAGCTCAGCTAACGGTAAGTGGTCATCCCAACTTCCTCCAAAGTCAATGACACATTCCTGAAGCATATCTTTCAACGTCTGAATGGTCCTTTCTAACTGACCATCTATCTGAGGATGATACCGTGCTAATATGTAACCTCATCTCCATAGCATCGTGGAATTTCTTCCAAATTTAGATGTAAACGGAGTGTCACGATCAGACACAACAGACAACGACACACCATAACAAGTTACAATATCCTTGATAAAAAAGATCCGCCAACCTCTCGGTTGAATACGTCTCACGAATCGGTAGGAAGTGAGCACTGTTTGTCAAACGATCCACTATCACCCATATAGCATCATACCCCTCGTGTGGTACGCGGTAGCTTGATTATAAAGTCCAATGTGATATGTTCCAACTTTCACTCCAATATATCCAAAGGTTGGACCTACCTATACGGCTTCTGATGCTCTGCCTTTACTTGCAAGCAAGTAAGGCACTTACTCACGTACTCCACTACGTCACGCTTCATACCCGGACACCAATAATCTTTCTTCACATCTTGATACATCTTTGTAGCATCGGGATGAATGGAGTATCAATTTTTATGAGCTTCATCCATAATCCTCACACATAGATCCCCAAAACATGGAATCCACATCCGTCCGAATCAGGTCCTAACACCGAGTGTGTTTTCACCCAACTCTGCGACCAGACGTCTCATTCTTTTAGAGTTAAGATGATCTTCTTTCAATGCCTCATCTTGAAACTCCTTGACTTGCTTCATCACATCAGAGGTTATGATCAACTGGTAAGCCTTCACCCGAATCGGCTCGATTCTCTCCTTTTGGCTAAGGGCATCCGCCACCATGTTGGCTTTGCCCGGATGGTAATAGATCTCGCAATCATAACCCTTATGAACTCCGACCATCTCCTTTGCCTCATGTTTAAGTCCTTCTGCTCGAAGAAATACTTCAGGCTCTTATGGTCAGTGAATATGGTGCACTTCGTCCCATACAGGTAGTGCCTCCAAATCTTTAACGTGAAAACCACGGTTGCTAGCTCCAAGTCATGAGTAGGATAATTAACCTTATGAACTTTTAACTAACGGGATGCATAGGCTATAACCTTTCCTCTTTGCATCAACACACATCCCAACCCCGAGTAAGAAGCATCTGTGTAAACCACCAAATCTTGTTTCCATAGGGTAATGACAAGACAGGAGCTTGAGTTAACCTTGCCTTTAACTCCTCAAATGCCTTCTCTTGAGCCTAACCCCATACAAACTTTACATCTTTCCGGGTCAGCTTGGTTAGTAGAGAGTCGATCTTAGCGAAATCTTGAATGAATCTTCTATAATAGCCCGCCAAACCCAAGAAACTACGAATCTCGGATAGCGTCTTTGAAGACTTCCATTGCATCACCGCCTTCACCTTTTCCGGGTCCACCATAATCCCCTCGGGATTCACTACATGACCAAAGAACTGAACCTCGTGTATCCAGAATGCGCACTTGGAGAACTTGGCATATAACTTCTCCCTTCTCAATGTCTCCAACACCTCTCGAATATGATCAGCATGCTCCTCCTCACTCTTAGAATAAATCAGGATATCATCAATAAATACAATCAATGATTTATCTAATATCAGCCAACACACTCGATTCATTAAGTCCATAAAACTAGCAAGCGCGTTGGTTAAACCAAAACACATAACGAGAAATTTGTAGTGCCCATAACGCGTGCGAAAAGTTGTTTTGGGAATATCTTGCTCCTTCACTTTCAGCTGATGATAAGCAAATAGAAGGTCTATCCTTGAAAATCAATCGGCACCATGTAGCTGATCAAACAGATCATCAATTCTCAGTAAGGGTATCGATTCTTCACCGTCAACTTATTCAACTCACGGTAGTCTATACACATCCTCATACCACCATCTTTCTTCTTCACAAATAAGACTGGAGCACCCCAAGGAGAGATACTCGGTCTAATAAACCCCTTGTCTAGCAACTCCTACAATTGCTCCATCAACTCTTTCATCTCAATCGGAGCCAACCGATACGGTGCCTTAGCTACAGGTTGGGCACCTGGTATCAAGTCAATCTGGAACTCAATCTCGTGGTCAGGTGGCACTCCTGGTAAGTCTTTGGAAAACACATCTGGAAAGTCACACACCACCGGTACGTCAGTCAGTTATGGTGTTGGCGTATCCACATCCTTCACGTAGGCCAAGTAGGCACTACATCCACGCCTCATGCACTTTCCCGCCACCGCCATCAAAATCACCTTCGGAATTGTCGTGACTTGATCACCATAAACTGTCACCGTACTCCCATCAGGCACTGTCAATCGAATCATCTTCTTGCGACACTCAATGTTCGCCTCGTAGTTCGCCAACCAATTCATTCCTAGGACTACGTCAAACCCGCCTCAGGTCATCACAAATGGTCTAACAGGAAACTTGTGACCTTCAAGTTCCACATCATAACATCGGGTCCGTCCTAGCCTCCTCCTGCGTCATCGTGAACGCTCTGGCACTCGCCGTCTACCCTTCTCCTCCAATCTTCTTTACTCCCGAACTTTCAGCCATTGGCTTCTTGCAATCCCTGCTCAGATGGTCGTTTTCTCCACAATTGTAGCACCTTATAACCCCAAAATCTCTCTCCATATGACTAGGCTTCCTACACTTGAAGCAAATTTTTTATCCCCATTTGCATTCCCCCGAATGCTCCTTCCCGCATTTACCATATCTCTTTGACCCTGCACCAGATATGGCCACACGCCAGTCACCCACCTTCGCTACCTTGTTTTTTGGAGCAGCTCTGCCACGTCCAAATCGCTTTCCATTATAGTTTCGGTCACCACCACCCTTCTTTTTCACCTCAGCCACCACCACCTCTCTCTCGTCGTACAACCTTCCCGCCAAATCCACCGCTGACCTAAACGTGTTAGGTCGGGCGGCGATCATGTGCCTATGGATATCCTCCGGCAAGCCCTGGCTGTAACTCTTGATCTTTCATGATAGAGGTGTCACCTAATTAGGCACCACCCGTGCCATTTCATTGAATTTAGTGGTGTCTTGCTCATGTGTCATTGTTCCCGCCTCCAGCTACAGGAACTCTCTCTTAACTTTGTCCATCTCTCGGTGAGGACAGAAGTCCTCAACACCATCCTTTTCAGCTCTACCAACTTCATCCTTCCAATTGCCCGACTACCCTCGGCTTGGACAATATTGTCCCACCAACACAGATCTATGTCCACAAATAAGTAGTTAGCAAACTTCACCTTCTGCTCCTCTCGGCACTCGTTGATATCAAGTACCGCCTCCATCTCTCTCACCCATCGGTGAGCAGCAGCAGCAGTGCCATTACCATCGAAGGTTGGGCGCTTGCATCTTTGAAACGCCCTATAGTTGCAGCCTCGTGCTGCCTCCGGTGCAGGCTCTTCCTCCTATTCTTCATCTTTGAAGAAAACCGTCTCAGTCTCCAGTTGCTCCCGTCCTCCCGAGTACCTATTCTTCATCTTCGGAGAAAACCATCTTATGTTAGCACTCTCATCTCTGCCCTCTGGATGAGGGGTCTCGGGTTCTTCATAAACCACCTTTTCAGCTCTAGGCCTTCCTCTCATGACCCGTGGTTCAGCACCACGTCCACCACGACCTCCACCATCTAAAGCTTTTAATGATCTACCACCAGCCATCCTTTAAACACACTATAGGATTCAAACACCAACACGTTCATTCAAGAGAATAGCTCAGTTTATGTCCAGTATAGTAAGCCCCTAATTACAGTGGCCAGGTGCGATTAGCCACTTTCTTTACTCTCCATACCCCAAGCATTACCTATTCTGACTACATGAGTATCTAATTACTAACAGCACATAAACCACATAACATGCACACTTAATGTCGGTTAACATTAAAAAAAATACCTGATGGCACGCAGCTACTCGGACTGGCATCCCTTCCCTTTCCGTCCCATTTTCAGTTTAAGGTTAGGTTTCTTTTGAAAATTTACCCGTTTCACTTAAACTTTGGCTCTGATACCAACTTGTAAGACCCCGTTCCCGGAACGCTCACAGCTGGTCAATCATGGCACATAAAACATATATTTGTATTAACTTACTAAAAACATGCACCGGAAACATTTAAACATCCATTTCATTTCATTATAATAGCTTTTGCAAAATAATACATCGTTATCAAATTACAAAATACTTATTGCATTACATCACAAAAACATTATAAAAACGGATGCCATCCAAAATGAGCCAAGTAGCCACCACGTGCCATCCTCAACAACCATTACCTGCCAACTGAAAAATGCATAAAAAGTCAGCGTTGCTGAGTGAGTTCTAGTTTTATAAAAACATTACATTACCTTCCATTCATTAAAACATTTCATTACTATCGCATATGATCACACATCATACATACGTCAAGGTAATAATTATTATCTTAATCATCGTTCGTTTCGTACATTTCGCACATTTCGCACATTTCGTACTTATCGCACATTTTGTACATTTAATATCTTTTGACTTCTATCTAGGTTCTGTCGTATGCTTAACCCCCCTCTTGAGCACAAAGCCATATTATCTAGGGTTAAGAGACAAGGACCACATATCGCACATATCACACGTATCGCACGTATGGAGTAGTCACATAGACTAACTCCCTGTGTTTGTGAACCCTTAAAGGTTAGCCAAGATTGCACGTTGTAAACACATAGTTGAGCTAACAACTCTCAATGAGTTGTGAACCTCCTTTCATTTGCTTGCAAGACTTTTCATTCATTCATTATATTCCACTTTCATTATCTTAAATCTTTCACTTCGTTAAGATAATACTTTACATTCATCAATAATAATCACACCACGTAAAGTCACGTCATCATATGTAATATGAAACATAACATACAATCATATATAATCATCATGCATCATCAATCACACATCATCATACATAAGCATCAATCATACATCACATCATACATCGCCCATCACATCATCTATGACCTCAAAAGTTAACTTTCATAGCCCCCGAGAACCTCCCTAGTCTAAGCTTACATTTTACAATTTCCCCAAATCAGAAAATATTTCTAAGTCTTTAGGCGTATGGGCACTATGCATGCGCTTAAGCACTATGCAGGCGCATGGGGGACACTTAGGCACATAAGGAACTTTTAGGCGCATTGGCACTATTGGGGCACATGAGCAACACTTAGTCTGTTCTACGCAATTCTAGGCGCATGGGCACTATGCAGACACATGAGTGCCTGGGCGCATGAACTATCTAGGCGTATGAACATTTAGTCAATTTCAGCCTATTTCTAGGCGCGTGAGTACTATTTGGGCGCATGGGACACTTAGGTAGTTATTTCTATTGGGCGCACGGGCCATTGTTTAGGCGCATGAGCAGTATAAGTCATCCTAAACATCATAATTCAGTCCCCAAATGCCACCTATCATGTTCTAAGCTTAAATCATACATTCCATGCCTTTGGAACACAATCATAACACCATCAAACACATACATAGCCCAAAATCAAACCCCACCCAAAAACATACGCATACACACCTACGGGTATAAACCCAACTTTTAGAAAACATACATACATGCATTTCTAGCCACAAAGTAGTTTTAAAAAAAGTAAAAAGGGGGTTCTAGAACTCACATTTGCAGCCTCTTAGGTATGACTTCTTCAAAACACGTTTGCAATTAAGTTCAACCGCCTAGAAATCCATTAAACACACATAACCAAACACATAAACACATAAGCATATAACCCAGGCTAAGGCCAGTTAAGAACATCTTAAAACCATGATTTCTTTCCTTGAATTCGAACTTTTCTTCTTGTTTCTTCAAAAACCCGATGTAACACCCTGCCCCTCACACCAACAATATTATGCGCTTTGCCCACGAGGAGGTCACGGATTTGCTTTTGGTTGCTTGGGTGAAAACTTCTCAGGGAGGTCACCCATCCCTAGATTGCACCCACCTAAGCATGTTAAACTGTGGAGTTCTCCTCTCATCCACAGCTAATACGCCCAAAATGAGTTGTTGATGTTAAAGTCCAGACATTCCTTATGAACCAGGAATCTCTCCTGTCCACGCCCGATGTGGGATATGTGTAGGGTGTCACAAGCACCCCTGTTTGGACTCATCGTCCTTGATGAGCCCGAGAAGTCACCATCCTTGGTGAGGTATGTCCCACACCCCGAACGGCACATGAGTAGCTCTGATACCATTCTATAACACCCGCCCCTCACACCAACAATATTGTCTGCTTTGCCCACGAGGAGCTCACGGATTTGCTTTTGGTTGCTTGGGTGAAAACTTCCCAGGGAGGTCACTCATCCCTCGATTGCTCCCACCTGAGCACGTATAAGTGTGGAGTTCTCCTCTCATCCACCGCCAATACACCAAAATGCATTGTTAATGTTAAAGGCTAGACATTCCTTATGAACCAGGAATCTCTCATGTCCATGGCCGATGTGGGATATGTGTAGGGTGTCATGTAACACCCGGTTATTTTTAGAAGACAAGAAATAAAAAATAAAAGAAAGAAAGGCAATTCAGTCCAAGTGGAGGGACTAAAAGTGTAAAAAGGACAAAAATCTTTGAAAAGTTGGTGTAAAGGTGGACATGGCCGCCCACCCTCATTTCACATCACCATTTATTCGGATTAGAGAGAGAGAGTAGGAAAAAACTCTCGGCTTGTGGAAGAAGAAGAAGAAATGAACGAATTCAAGGTAAAAATTCGTGGTTTTTGCATGTTTATGACGGGTTTTATCCCGGTTATGTGTTTATGTGCTTATGGGTTGTGTTGGTGCTCGGGTGTGTGTGTGTTTTTGGATGTTGTTTCTAGGTTTTTTGAACTCATAGCAAGCGGGTAAAAAGGAAGAACACCCAAGTTGCACCAGGTGAGTTCTAGACCCGGTTTTTACTTGTTTTAAACTATCTTTGGGGCTGAAAATGTATTAAAACGATTTTGAAAGCTTTTGCATGTTTACCCGTATGTATTGTGCATGATTGAATGTGATTCTTCAATGCTTATAGGTTATTCATGTTTAGAATAGTCACATTAAACTTAGAACAGATGGATTTGATGATTGGGTTGAAAATATACACGAAACATGTTTAACAGAAGGTCCATGCGCCTAGATAAGGCTCATGCGCCTGAAAAATGCCTTAGAAAGAATTAAGTGTAATCCATGCGCCCAAACAGTAGCCCATGTGCCTAAGATTACCTTAGAAATAATTAAGAGTGGCCCATGCGCCTGAACAGTGGCCCATGCGCCTGAACAGTGGCCCATGCGCCTAGAAATGTTAGCTGGACGACTAACTGTAGGGCCATGCGCCCCAATAGTGCCCATGCGCCCAAGTGGCTCATGCACCTAAGTGTCCATGCGTCCGAATTACTCATGCGTCTAAGTTTCATACGCACAAATAGTGCCCATGCGCCTGAATAGTTCATGCGCCTAAAGTGAAATTGTTTAAGTGTTGGCTGATGCGCCTACATAGTGATGAAACGCCCGAACAGGGCTCATGCGCCCAAATAGTTCCCATGCACCTAAGCACTTAGAAATTTTTACAGAATTTTCTGGGAGCATGTGCTTTAGGGTTTTGACCGATGTTGACTAAGGGCTTATTAATGATGATGTTTCATGCATGATATGATTACTTATAATTGTTCCTTATTATTGTTATTGCTATTATTATTATTACTTATAGTATGTGACTTTACGTGGTATGTTATTATCGTAACGTAGAGTATATCGTAATAATAAAGTGAAAGAGCAATAAAGAAAAGAAGACGAACATTAATGAAAATGTTAACAAGTCTTGCAAGCTTACAAGAGGTACGCGACCATGTTGTCGTTAGTTCAACTGTGTTGCGGTTTAGCTACCCTATTATGCACACAGTGCCAATCAATTGAGATTGGCAGGACCTTTGCAGCGTGCGCTGGGTGATTGGGTTGGCCTTGTACATAGTACACAGAACCCTTTCGGGGGATATAGTTGACCCTTTCGAAGGATACAGTTGACCCTTTCGAGGGATACAGTTGACCCTTTCAGGGGATATAGTTGACCCTTTCGAGGGATACAGTTGACCCTTTCGAGGTCATGGGATATAGATGGCCCATCACCCGTTTTTCCATCGCGCATATAGTTGGGGTATTGCTCACTGGTCCATACAGAAAGTGAAACATAAAGATAAAAGTTTACAAAACAGACAAGGCATATAGTAAAGAGAATGAACAATATTTGTTCATATAGTTGATGCGTGCTCGCATATACAGTACAGAGTTGTATTCTAGAGAAAAGAGTATTTTCATATACAACATATAGAAAGTATTTTATTACTTATAAAACTAGAGCTCATTCAGCAACGCTGACTTTTATACATTTACAGTTGGCAGGTAGTTATTGTTGAGGATGGGACGAGGGTGAAGCTACTCGGCGGGGAAAGTCTGACATCCATTCGTACTCTGTGTTGCTGTTGTTTTGTAATGCATATAAACAAGTCTTTTGTAACCTGTTAAACGCTGATGTATTGCTCAACAACAATGGTTTAAATGAAATGAATGGATATTGATAAATTATTTCCGCTGCTTAAGCTTGTTTAATTGAAATGTTTAATGTTTTATTGCTATGATTGACAACTGTGAGGTTTCTGGGAACGGGGCCTTACATGTCATACCCGAAAGCTTTCTGCCTTTTTACTTCTCTCTCTCTCCAAAAATCCGATCATATGAGTAAGAGAGTGATGGGCGACCATGCCACCTTTATCACCAACTTTTGAAGACTTTTGTCCTTTTTACACTTTTACCCTTTAACTTGGGTTATATATATATATATATATATATATATATATATATATATATATATATATATATATATGTTTCTTTTTCCTTCACTTTATTCATTCTTTCTTTCTTTGACTTTTAAAATAACCGAGTGTTACACATAGCTTCCATTTGAGTTGCTAAGTGTTTTGTTTGTGTGAGGGGTCTTAAGATGGTGAGATCTTATATCAAGAGCCTGGAATGCTCTGATACCAAATGCAGGACCATTAGAAAGGAGCAATGCACTTTTACAACAAAACAACACAAGTGAGGAAGTTCTTTAGAACACTTAATAGATCTAATAGTGAACTGGTTTAACTATTATGGGAGATGCTAAGAACACAAGTAAAAGAGAGACGGAACAAGATAACAATACAAGTATTTGGTTTTCAATATTGCAGTATATTGCTTCTCAAGTTCTATTGAAGAGTGTTACAAAGCATTGTTCTAAAGTTAAAAGTACTTGAGATACATATACTACATCCTACACCCGACTATACTTTGAAAGCCAACTAGATACATAAGACTAGAAAACAAAATCAAATGTAAAGTCAAAAGGCCGATTGCCTTTTGACTAGTGACTATAACATGCCATAGCTCACATCCTAATATATTAAAAAAATGATAAAGTACATAAAATAGAATGCTCAGACTCAAGACCTCCCATGGAACTTTTCACCAACTTGTAAAAGTTAGACCTTTTCACCAACTTATGGAAGTTGGTGAGTCAATCAGAGTTGCAGCAAAAAGTTGGTCCTGCTTTATGGAAAAGTACATCAGATAATAGCATGTACATATAAGTCTTCGAAAGAAATTTGTCTTCATATATTGGCTTCACAAGACTTTGTCTTTAAAGCTTCGGAAGATTTCATATTTGGCTTCAGAAAATATTGGTCTTGGCTTCGGAAGATTTTACACTTCAAATATTTTTTGTTTGAGGTGTAAAACTTCCGAAGCATTTCTACTTCAGTAACTTAGTGCATTCATGCAGAGAGACTTTGGATGCTTTGAATGTTTTGACAATATCAAACTTGTTGGAATCCTTACATATTTGTATGTATGTGTATATATATATACATATATATATATATGTATATATATATGTGTGTGTATATATATATTTATATTATATATATATTTATATATATATATATATTTATATATATATATGTATATATATATGTATATATATATATGTGTATATATATATATAAACATAAAGATATACATACATATGTATACAGACAAGTATACAATATTTATATATACATATATATATACATATATATATATATATATATAATATATATATATACACACACACACGTATACACGTGTGTCTATATATATATGTACATATCTATATATACATACCTACATATATACACATATATATATATACATACATACACACATATATATGTATATAAGTGTATACATCTATGCATGTATATGTATATGTATGTATACATGTATGCGTGTAGATGTATACGTTATATACATATATACATACATTTATATATATATATATATATACACATACGTATATGCCTATATATATACGTGTATACGTATATATATGTATATATAGATACGTACATGTTATATATCTATATGTATATATATAGATATATATATACATATATATATAGATATATACGTACATACATATATATGTAGATACGTATATACGTACGTATCTATGTATGTACGTACATATCTACGTACGTACGTATATACCTATATATATATATATATATATATATATATATATGTATACATACGTATATATATACGTATATAACATATGTATATATATACATAAATAAACGTATATATATGTATATATATATACATAAATAAATACGTATATATATACGTATATAATATATATATATATATATATAGATATATATATATATATATATATATATATATACGTATATATATACGTATATATATATATATATCTATATGCGTATATATATATAAACATACGTATATAAAGGTCTATATATGTATATATATAGATATATATACGTATATATATGTATATATATACGTATATATATACGTATAAGTATACATATACGTATATACATATATATATACGTAGATATATATATATATATATACACATTTATATATATTTATATATATATTATATATACACGCATATATTTCTGCATATATATATGTATATATATATATACGCATATACGTATACGTGTATATATATATATACATCTACGTATATGTTATCTACGTGTGTGTGTGCGCGTGTGTGTGTATATATATATATCTACGTATATATATATATATATATATATACGTATATATATATATATATCTACGTGTGTATATATTATATATATATATATATATGTATATATATATATATATATGTATATGCGTATATCTATACGTATATGCGTATATATATACGTCTATGCGTATATATATACGTATATGTGTATATATATACTTATATACGTATATATATTTAGAAATATATGCGTATAGATATATATAGATATATATATATACACACACGTATAGATATATATACGTATATATAGATACGTACATGTATATATCTATGTACATATATATAGATATATATATATATATATATACGCATATACATATATACTACGTATCTACGTAAGGACGTACGTATCTACGTACGTACGTATATACGTATGTATCAACGTACGTACTACGTATCTACGTACGTATGTAAATACATACATATATACCTATGAATATATATATATATATATATATATATATATATATATATATATATATATATATTATATATATATGTATGTATGTATGTATATATACGTATATATACATATATATTGTATATACGTAAGTACGTATATATATGTGTGTATATATAGATACGTATATAGGTACGTACGTAAGTATACGTAGATATGTATATACATATCTATATATATACGTGTATATATATATATTCACACGTATATAAATAAATGTCTATATATCTATATATATAGATATATATAGGTATATATATATATTTACGTATATATACATACGTATATATATTCGTATATATACGTGTGTGTGTGTATATATGTATATATACGTATCTATATATATTTATATGTATACATATACGTATTGTAAGTCACCGTTCTCGGGAACCTCACAGTCGGTCATTCACAGCAATTAAGAAATTAAACATTATAATTATACTATCTTAAGCAGCAGAATTAATTTATCAAAAACCATTCATTGCATTTTAACCACTGTGGTTGAGCTATACAACAATATTTAACTGATTACAAAAGAATTGTTTTACTGCATTACAAAACAACAGCAACATAAAGTACGAATGGATGTCAGTCTTTTCCTGCCGAGTAGCTTCACCCTCGTGCCATCCTCAGGAATAATTACCTGCCAACTAAA
Organism: Flaveria trinervia; assembly: GCA_025506515.1. Taxonomy (NCBI): domain Eukaryota; kingdom Viridiplantae; phylum Streptophyta; class Magnoliopsida; order Asterales; family Asteraceae; genus Flaveria; species Flaveria trinervia. The sequence continues at coordinate 67,400,728 of CM046454.1, forward strand.
AATATATAAAAGTCAGCGTTGCTGAGTGAGCTCTAGTTTATTAGTAATAAAGTACTTTCTGTAGGTATACATATGAAAATACTCTGTTCATGTAAACTTTATCTCCGTATACGTGAGCACGCATTAACTATACAATCAGGTAATATCTTATCTCTTTACTGTATGCCTTTTTACTCTGTAATCTTTTATATTTATCTTTCACTGTCTATGTGGACAAATGAGCAATAGCCCAACTATGTGCGCGATGGAAAACAGATGATGGGCCATCTATATCCCTCGAAAGGGTCAATTGTATCCCCCGAAAGGGTTCTGTGTACTGTGTACAAGGCCGACCCAATCACCCAGGGTACGCTACAAGGATCCTGCCAATCTCAATTGATTGGCCCTGTGTGCACAATAGGGTAGCTAACCCGCAGCACAGTTGAGCTAACGACAACAGGGTCGTCTCCCTCCTATGAGCTTGCAAGACTTGTTAACATTTTATTAGGGTTCCTCTTCTTTTCTTTATTGCTCTTTCACTTTATTATTACGATATACTTTACGTTACGATAATAACATGCCACGTGAAGTCACATACTATAAGTAATAATAATAATAGCAATACAATAATAAGGAACAATTATAAGTAATCATATCATGCATGAAACATCATCATTATTCGGCCCTAGTCAACTCTAGTCAAAACCCTAAGGCACACACTCCTAGAAAACTCTGTACAATTTTCTTAGTGTTAAGTGCATGAGCCCTGTTTGGGCGTTTTACCACTATGCAGACGCATCAGCCAACACAATCATTTTATCACTTAGGTGCATGAACTATTCAGGCGCATGGTTACTCTTTGTGCGTATGAACACTTAGACGCATGGGTAATCCGGACGCATGAACACTTAGGCGCATGAGTCACTTGGGCGCATGGGCACTATTGGGGCGCATGGCCCTACACTTAGTCGTCCGGCCAACACTTATACGTATATATGTATAGATATATATATATTCATATGTATATCTATAAATAAATAAATAAATATATATATATATATCGTATATATATGTACGTATATATTTATACGTATATATATGTATACGTATATATATACGTATATATATCTATACGTGTATATATATATATACTCATATATTTCTACATATATATATATGTATATACATATATATATATATATACGTATATATATATATATGTACGTATATATATATATATATATATATATACGTATATATATATATAATACGTATATATATATATACGTATATATATATACGTATATATATATATATGTACGTATATATATATCTACGTGTGTGTGTGTGTATATATATATGTATCTACGTGTGTGTATATATATATATATATATATATATATATATATATATATATATATATCTACGTGTATATATATATACGTATATGCGTATATGTGTATATATATACGTATATACATATATATATGTAGAAATATATGCGTATAGATATGTATATATATATATATATGTATGTATGTATATATATATATGTATATATACGTATAGATATATATAGATATATATACATATATATATATATATATGTTGTCACACCCCAACCTTGACGGCGGAAACGTCGAGATGTGAGGGTTAAGATTGTTTACAACCACATAACGCTATATTTAAATGTAAATATTAAAATTATAAGTTTCAAAAGGTATAACAAACATAAGTGTCAAACATGAAATAAGTTCCAAACAAAACAAAACATTACATAAACATTATTTATTAAACTAGGTGTGACATCTGATAAATTTCCGTTACCAAACTCCGTTAGTTCCGTTAAGTCTTGCATACACGTGTCGTAACACACACTAGTTTTCGTTTAACGTTGGTGACCTAACAATAATTAATAATGTTACGTTATTGATAATCTAATTATTATGTGATTATTGTGTTATGCTTATGTGTTTACACAATTTAAACGTTAACGGTGAATTTTATCGCGTAACGTGAAAGCGCGTATATTTAAATTGTCTATGTTGTGAGTTGTGGAAATAATGTAAATATTATATTGTTGATTAATAATTTTGGTATTATTAAGTTAAAACCTTTCAAAAAGTGTTTAAAAGAATAGTTTTATAAAATATAAAATAAAGGGGGTTAAGTGTAATTACCTAAAACTAAAACTTAACAAAATTAACAAACCCTAATTCCCCCCAAACCCCAAATCGGCCGCAACCATCATCCCTCACCCCTCCAATTGCGATTTCAACCTAGAACTAGCCTACAAGCCAAGATTTTGATCGATTTCAAGCAATACAACTCGTGGGAATCATCAATTGCAAGCTATAACACGTTTAAAGGTTAGATTTTTCATGTTTTTGTGGGTTTTTGTTGGTGGCCGAACCCTAGTTGCGAAATTGGTCTTCATGGGGTCGAATTTGATATTGTTTGATGATGTTAGTATGTTAGTTAGATTGAATACATGTTAGTTAACGTCGATTATTTATGAATTGTATGTTTTTAGTGGATTGATCATGAACTTTGATGATAGGCAAACCCTAATTCGAAAATTTATGAGATTATGGATGAATGATGATTGTTTGATGAATGTATGATGATTAGTAGGTTGTATGAAGGCTAGGTTACATTGATTTTGCAAGAAATTGGTGAATTGAAGTTGGTGTTCATAGGTTACTAATAATAGTAACTTTATTTTGCATGTAATGATGATCTAGTGATGGATTGATGTTATAGATGTGTTCATGATGATGATTAGATGCTAGATTGTTTTTATGAATGCTAGAAATCTTTGAATGGATGTTGTTGTTCATAGCTTGCCAAAAGTAGAAACTTTTGTTCATGAAGATTGTAAATTATGGTGATTAGGTAATGTTGATCATGTCTAGATATTGTTATGAGCTTGAGATGGTATAATTATGATGAATTCATGAATACATTGGATGGTTGATAGATATTGGGGTGTACTTTCCCAAAGGGAAACTTTATTTGCATAAAATCTGAAAATTGATAGCTTCAACATGTTTGGGATGTTAGGAGCATGTTAGTATGATCATGGATAGATTCTAATGTGGTAGAACATGGTAATTTGGTTGTATGTAATGATAGGGTAATCATGAATGATATTTGGACATTTATGATCATGTATGATTTGGATGTTGATTAGTAGTAGGACATCATGTTTGGGATTGGTAATTAATTGTTGTGATGTTGTAGAATGCAATGCATATGGTTAATGAATATGGTTATGATCATCATACACGCGTACGAATCTGAGGCCCCTACTTAGTAGGATTGGAAGGGTTTAGGATGTGAAGTCGTGAGTTGCTTCACATGGCATGTGGTGAGTGGTTTGATCTTTGTGTGACATGTTAGTTGTGTTATAACTAGTGGATATGTTAATGTTCTAGATTCGCATGACTTGTATGATACTTGGTTGTATGATGATTAAAGTGATACACCAGGGTGATATAGCATACATAAGATCTATTTGAATGTTAACTATGTATGATATATGTGTATGATTACTTGAATGGTTTACAACACATAAAGTCACCAACGGGTCAAACGGGTCAACTAGGTCAAACATGTCTGTTTTGTTTGAAATCTTGAGTCCTTGGTTGTAGTGTACTTAGGGTTTCACATGCTCTTTGATTACACGTACTCATGTACTTATATGATCTAGGTAACCTCTGAAGGTTGTCTGTCTATTCTATTTGACAAGTCAAACTCTATGTATCTATACGCATATCAGGTGAGTTCATGCCCCACTTTTTATTTACTTTCTTTGGGGGAGATAGCATATTGGTAAATCACGAACGCTTTATAAATTCAAGTTGTGTACAATATTATATAGTGTTGATATCATGGAAAACTCCTCACACTTTCGAATTGTTAATATTGAATAGCGGGGAAATTTGGGTAGTACTACTGGGTCTGACGAGCCCCACCTGTGTGACTCGAGGTCAACCGGGTGCAAGTTGTCCTAATGAACATTGTCACGACCTGTAAGTCGTGGTAGGAGGCAACAACGTAACACAGTCAGCTTCAATTGCGAAATCACTATGAAATAACATTTATTGTTAATGGACTAGCTATCTGTTACAATGCGCTACTTGTATATCTCTATTATTAAACTGTTTATGTTTGAATATCTCTTGAACTCGCCAACCATTGTGTTGACATTTTAGTATGCTATTCTCAGGTCATTAGCTTGCTTGCCATAGGAGCACTGCATGGTTCACTGCATACTATGACACGGTCTTCAAGACAATTTTAGCATTTTAATGACTAATGATTACTCGTTTGGGTTGGCACATGTTTTGCCATAATTATACTTTTATTTCTTTGGGTTGTTTTCAAAACGCTTCCGCACTATTTAAATTTTGTACTTTGGTTGATTTTATTTAAACTATCGCATATAGAGTCGTTCTGAGTAACTATTGACTGTGATCCTGGTTTGTTCACACGCCTCGTGGTAAAACTCCGCAAGTGGATTTTGAGGGTGTGACAGATTGGTATCAGAGCCATTGGTTATAGGGAACTAGGTTGCATACACACTAGACTATAACCGCACACAGTTAATTAGATACATGTGCCTTATTCTCATCTACTATATACTCATTGGCATACACGTCACACTCTCTTCAGCATGGCATCGTCTTCGAGAGCTCCGAGTAAACGACCTGAATCACCTACACGATCTGAATTCCCACCTCCCGCACCTGTACCTGATGATGGATTCAATTGGCCCCGACTGGCTTATCCCCGAGAGGAGATTGACTGGGATCAACCATTTGCATTGATGAAGCGTGACCCTCCGCGAGACTGGCATTCCTATCCTAGATTTGTTGACCATATCATGTTTAGCGAGCGCGTACCTGTCCCAAAGCCAAGGACTAGGAACAATGCCAATCAACCCATGCCTTCACTTCCACGAACGGCGCAGTCCAACGAGCAACTGATTGCTGCACTAATGGCTGCACTGGATACAGAACAGCATCTAGTAAGGTGGCTCACGGGTGATGTTTGTACACTACAGCAAGAGGTGTACAACCTGAGACACCAATTGGATGAACTCGAGGAACAACACGGGAAAACCCTGAACGGTTGTCACCATATGCAAGATGGTCTTATGGCACTCCAAGGACGCGTGACTACTTGTGAACAGCGGGACACCGTAGCCGATAATAGGATTGCCATTTTAGAAGCTCAGCTAGAGGCACTTCAGATTGCTATAGCTCCTGCTCCTGCAGCTGACCCTGAGGATGAGGAGGATCCCGAGGAGGGACCCGAGGAGGAGAACCGGAGGAGATGGAGGATGATAGTGATGGGTCAGATGTTGTCGATTGAATTCTTTATATGACTTAGAGTACATAGTGTTTTCTTTTTGAAACCTATGTGGAAAGGGTTGTTTCCCCACACGAACGACAAACTTCAATTTTGACATTGCTAAATACATTGTGACTCATTTGCAATTTATTTACTTTGATTATTATCTTTGTTATGAATGTCGTGGTTGTGATGATTCGTTATTTCTGTTGTTTACTATTTACTATGCTTCAATGAGTTAAATATGTTTGATGTTACTCATTATTGAATTTGTGAATGTAAAGTGAAAAGAATGGACGCCTGTGGACGTGGACGTGGACGTGGTCGTGGATGCGGACGTGGACGTGGACGTGGTCGTGGATGCGGACGTGGACGTGGCACTGGAGAACAAGGTGGTGGTGCTATTAACATGACTCCCGTAGAATTGGCTGCTCTAATTAATGAGCATGTTCAGGCGGTAGTGGCTGCTGCCCACGCGGGTCAGCCAGCAGGTAAACAATGATAGAAAGATAAATCTGATATCCTTCATAACTGTAGGGGATGTCTGATTAATGTGTGTTGTGTTAAAAGAGGACCACCAGTGTGTACCTACAAGTCCTTCATGGTCTGTAAACCGCACACCTATAGCGGTACTGAGGGTGCTGTAGGGCTTGTACGCTGGTTTGAGAAGACTGAGTCTGTTTCCTCCAAATGTAAATGTCCACCAGCGGATCAAGTAAAGTATGCCACCGGGACTTTAGAGGGTGATGCTCTGTCTTGGTGGAACGCGCAAGTCCAGATGCTTGGACAAGCGATGGCGAATGGACTTCCATGGGATGAGTTCAAAGCAATGATGACCGAGGAGTACTGTCCTCGCAACGAAGTGCAGAAGTTAGAGATGGAGTTCTGGCAATTGAAAATGCAGGGCTCGGAAATTAAGGCTTACACCACCAGAACCCATGAATTAGCAACTTTGTGCCCAGGAATGGTGAATGAGGTGCATAAAAGGATAGAGCATTACATACGGGGATTGGTACCTAATATCCAAAGTATGGTAACTACTTCCAACCCAGCCACAATTCAGCAAGCCATCCAACTAGCTCACAGGCTAACTGACCAAGCCATGGAGCAAGGATGTCTACGCAAACGGGGCGCTGTGGCAAGCGTGCCGACAACAAAAGAAAGTGGGACAATGCCAACAACACCAAAGCATCATCATCTTCTAGTGGTCAACCTCAACCTCAACAGCAACAACAGCCGATTCAGCAGCAATGGAGGTTTGACAATAACCGTAACTCCAACCAGACGCCTGCAAGTAATCAAGGACCCAGTGGTTATGGCGGGAGACATCCGAAGTGTACTCGGTGTAATTACCATCATGTGTGAAGGTGTGATAGTTTCAAGTGTCAACGTTGTGGAAAAATTGGACACGTTGCGAAGGATTGTCGGGGTGAACTGGTGAGGAGGCCACAACAACCCCAAGAAACTCCCAAGGGTTGTTTTGAATGTGGAAAAGAAGGGCATTACAAGCGAAACTACCCACAACTAAGGAGGAACGGAAATGGCAACAATAACAATAACAACACCAACAACTATGGTAACAACAACAACAATGGTAATAATATCAACAATGGTGGAAATGGTACAGGAAATGGCGGCAACAAAGATGGAGCCAAGGGGAGAGCCTTCGTCATTGGCTCGGGTGAGGCTCTAAATGATCCCACAACTGTTACTGGTAGATTCTCTGTTAATGGTTGTTTCGCTACGGTACTATTTGATACTGGAGCCGATAGGAGTTTTGTGTCCTTAAAGTTTTGTAGTCTTTTAAGTGATATACCCTCTGCCTTAGAATCTAAATACACTGTGGAATTAGCCGACGGTAAACAAATCCATGTAACGCATATCCTTAAAATTGTAAGATAGAACTTGCTGGTCATACTTTCACTTGTGATAGGCATGGATTGGCTCTCTAGCAAGCAAGCGGAAGTCATATGTCATGAGAAGATCATACGGATTCCGGTTGGTGACCAAATTCTTACCGTCAGAGGTGATAGGAGTGGTGCTGTGATAGGCATCATCTCATTCATGAAAGCCCAAAAGTTGTTACGAAAGGGGCGTGTGGCTATCCTAGCACTTGTGACCGATAAGCAGGCAGGAGAAAAGAGAATGGAGGATATTCCCATAGTACGCGACTTTCCGAAGGTGTTCCCAGAGGATCTTCCTGGATTACCACCTCACCGTCAAGGGGAATTCCAGATTGAGTTGACTCTCGATGCAGCTCCGATTGCTAGGGCACCTTATCGATTAGCACCGAACGAACTACAGGAGTTGTTGTCACAACTTCAGGAGCTTTTGGATAAGGGCTTTATTCGACCTAGTACATCACCATGGGGAGCTCCTGTTCTCTTTGTTAAGAAGAAGGATGGCACATTTCGGATGTGCATCGATTATAGAGAGTTAAACAAAGTAACAGTCAAGAACCGATACCCTTTACCTCGTATCGACGACTTGTTCGATCAGCTTCAAGGATCAAGCTATTATTCGAAGATTGACTTGAGATCTGTTATCATCAACTCAGAGTTCGAGAAGAAGACATTCCCAAGACTGCGTTTCGTACTCGTATGGTCATTATGAGTTCTTGGTCATGCCTTTTGGGTTGACTAATGCACCTGCTATGTTCATGGACCTCATGAACCGCGTGTGCAAACCCTATCTTGATCAATTGTCATTGTGTTCGTCGATGATATACTGATATATTCTAGGACCAAGGAGGAGCATGAAGAGCACTTACGAATGATCTTAGAACTGTTGAAAAATGAGTAGCTGTATGCTAAATTCTCAAAGTGTGACTTTTAGATAAGAGAAATGCAATTCCTAGGTCATATTGTTAATAAGAAGGGGATACATGTCGATCCTGCCAAAATTGAGGCGATAAAGAATTGGGCTACGCCCAAAACGCCGAGCGAGATGAGACAATTTCTAGGAATTAGCAGGATATTACCGCCGATTCATAGAAGGATTTTCTAAGATCGCACAACCTCTCACAGCCTTGACTCACAAAGGAACGACACACAAATAGAGTGAGAGTCAAGAATCAGCTTTCCAATTATTAAAACAAAAACTCTGTACTGCCCCGATATTAGCATTACCAGAGGGAACGGATGACTTTGTGGTGTATTGCGAAGCATCCATTCATGGATTGGGTTGTGTCTTGATGCAACGAGATAAGGTGATACCCTACGCCTCGAGACAACTAAAGGTTCATGAGAAGAACTATACCACCCATGACTTAGAATTGGGTGCAGTGGTTTTTGCCTTAAAGATCTGGAGACATTACTTGTACGGTACCAAGTGTACTATCTACACCGATCACAAGAGTCTTCAACATATCTTCGAGCAAAAAGAGTTGAATATGAGGCAGCGACGTTGGGTGGAACTACTAAATGACTATGATTGCACAATTAAGTATCATCCGGGAAAGGCGAACGTAGTTGCCGATACCATAAGCAGGAAGGAAACAGCTAAAGCCCGAGGGGTGCGAGCTTTACAACTTACTATCAGTACCCAACTACCCAAACAAGTTAAGGAGGCACAGATAGAAGCTTTAAAAACAGAAAATATTGGTTCCGAGTCGTTAAGGGGAATGGATAAACTGCTAGTGGTGAAAGAGGATGGAATTCGGTATTTCATGGATAGACTTTGGGTGCCTGTTCATGGAAATCTGAGAGATTTAGTTATGAGCGAGGCACACAAATCTAAGTATTCTATACATCCTGATCCGACAAGATGTATCATGACCTAAAGGCTCACTATTGGTGGCCTAACATGAAAGCGGATGTAGCTACGTATATGAGCAAGTGTTTGACCTGCTCGAAGTAAAAGTGGAATATCAAAAACCATCCGGACTGTTAGAACAACCCGAGATTCCAATGTGGAAATGGGAACAGATCTCCATGGATTTTCTTACTAAGCTACCCCGGACTAGTACTGGTTGTGACACGATATGGGTTATTGTGGATCGATTGACAAAGTCTGCTCACTTCCTTGCAATTAAAGAAACTGATAAGATGGAGAAATTAACTCGATTGTACCTTAAAGAGATCGTTTCGAGACATGGTGTACCAATCTCAATTATTTCCGATCGTGATGCTCGTTTCACGTCACATTTCTGGCAATCATTGCAGAAATCGTTGGGTACACGGTTAGATATGAGTACTGCACATCATCCACAGACGGATGGTCAGAGTGAGCGTACTATACAGACGTTGGAAGATATGCTACGTGCTTGTGTGATTGACTTCGGGAATAACTGGGAAATTCACCTACCATTGGTGGAGTTTTCTTATAACAACAGTTATCATACTAGCATACAGGCAGCACCTTTCGAGGCGCTGTATGGGAGAAAATGTCGATCAGCAGTTTGCTGGGCAGAAATTGGTGATAGTCAGATAACAGGTCCCGAGTTAATTCATGAGACGACTGAGAAGATTATACAGATACGGAACCGTATGCTTGCAGCGCGAGACAGACAAAATAGTTATGCTGACAAGAGACGGAAACCTTTAGAGTTTCAGGTTGGTGACAAGGTTTTGTTGAAAGTTTCACCATGGAAAGGCGTAGTTCGGTTTGGCAAACGAGGGAAACTAAATCCGAGGTATGTTGGACCATTTGAAATAGTGGAAAGAATAGGTCCAGTAGCCTATCGACTAGCCCTACCTGATTCGCTAAGTGGAATCCATGATGTATTTCACGTGTCAAACCTGAAGAAGTGCATAACTGATGAAACGATGATCGTACCACTAGAAGAAATTCAAGTGGATGAACAATTACGTTTTATTGAAGAACCAGTTGAGGTGATGGACCATGAGGTGAAAACACTTAAGCAAAGCAAGATACCTATTGTCAAAATCCGTTGGAATTCGCGATGTGGACCGAAATTCACATGGGAACGGGAAGATCAAATGAAGTTTAAGTACCCTCAACTATTCGAAGGGACGATGCCAGCAGACGAAGGTATTGATTTAAATTTCGGGACGAAATTTCTTTCAACATGGGGATGATGTCACAACTCATCCAAAACTCACTCGATTTCGATTTCTATGTGCCAATGCAGTAGCCCAGTGATGGAACACTCTCACCATGTAACGTAATTTCGGGACGAAAATTCTTTCAACATGGGGATAATGTGACATCCGGTAAATTTCCGTTACCAAACTCTGTTAGTTCCGTTAAGTCTTGCATACACGTGTCATAAACACACACTAGTTGTTGTTTAACGTTGGTGACCTAATAATAATTAATAATGTTACGTTATTGATAATCTAATTGATTATGTGATTATTTTGTTATTCTTATGTGTTTACACAATTTAAACGTTAACGGTGAATTTTATCGCGTAACATGAAAACGCGTATATTTAAATTGCCTATCTTGTGAGTTGTGGAAATAATGTAAATATAATTATTGTTGACTAATAATGTTGGTATTATTAAGTTAAAACCTTTCAAAAAGTGGTTAAAAGAATAGTTTTATAAAATATAAAATAAAGGGGGTTAAGTGTAATTACCTAAAACTAATACTTAACAAATTAACAAACCCTAATCCCCCCCAAACACCAAATCGGCCGCAACCATTATCCCTCACCCCTCCAATTGCGATTTCAACCTAGAACTAGCCTACAAGCCAAGATTTTGATCAATTTCAACCAATACAACTCGTGGGAATCATCAATTGCAAGCTATAACACGTTTAAAGGTTAGATTTTTTGTTAGGACCTAGTATTTGAACAAAATACCTGGAGATTAGCGTGTAAACCAGATCAAATAGTGCGGAATCCTATTTGATTGGCGATCCAATCAGTGAGAACACACGAAGAATCAATCAAGAATTAAAACTCACGTTAGAAATCGATTGGGAATCGATCTAATGTGTTCTATGAACTTGGAGAACGAATTGTAAGGGTTCTGGACGGCTAGGGTACGTCTGGAATCGTAATTAATCGAAAAAGCCTCTATTTTTCACGAATTGGGTTGTATTTATAGGTTGGTATTATTCAATCGTGCGACTGAACCATTAGTATGGTTCAGTCGTGCGATTGAACCATGCGGTTGATTCATCAGCACGACTGAGTGTTCAGTCGTGCGACTGAGCCAATCTTATGTGTCAATCATACGACTAATCCAGTCTCCCGGTTTAGTCGTGCGACTGAGTCATTCGTATGAAGTTGTTCATGCTTATGGTCCATTCGCATGGGCCATTCGCATGAGAACTTCATTATGTTAAGTTTGAATGTATTAATTAGTAAACATTATATGTAACCATTCAAACAATCACTAACCTAATTAACCAATTTAATATCAACTCATTAATGAAATATTAATCATTACAAATCACAATCAACCAATATCATTTCATTAATCATATCAAATTACACCAGAATCAGATAAACAAGATCTATTACATTTCATATCATGATCTAGGGACATACATGTATCAACAAACTCCCCCTTGGACCTAGATCTCTCTAATCTCTTGTTTTTCTGCATAACCTCCTTGTATTTCTTGTACTTTTCCTCTTTTGTGACTCCCGTGTGAATCTCAAACGCAAAGCAGAGTTGTATAACGTTATGGAACTGGAGGGCTTGTACAATATCTTGCGTATCATAGAACAGTGGCCACTTGTATAGCGTATAGACATCACTTTCCGACAAGTTTGTAAGCCACATTGGGTCGAATACCCTGATAGTATCCATTTGTCCCTCTTTTTTTAGGACTATGACCGCTTCAGCTGTTTTCCAATCGTAGTACCACCACTTAAAATGTGGAGTGAAATCATGTGGCATTTCCCTGAGTGGGATTCTTGACATTGTGCGCGGAGGATTCCACTTCAACACTATCTTAGGCTTGCCAGTAATGGCATCAACCTCAGACCTTCTGATATACCTACTAGGCTGTTGGGGTCTGAAGTTAACCCATCTAGTGTGGTACTCCTTCTTTAGGGCAGCCTCAAACCAGCCTGACATCTTCCTCGGGTCAGCATACAAAAGTTTTAGTTTGACCAGCTGGTTGAGCTGAAAACCTAGTAGAGTTTTCAGATCAAGTGGGAATCTGAAGTACTCTATGCCCTGTTCTCTCTTAACTGCATACGCATTGAGATCTTCAAAGTACGCCCATGCTATGATCCTTCCTGACACCTTGTGATGTTTCTTGACTCTATAGAGTTTGGTGTAGGAATCCTTCTTTGGTGCAGTACGTTGGGCTCTAACTTCTTCAAAACATGCAGCCCACTCAGCTTTTCTAATGTCGACATCATCATTTGAGGCTTGGGTTGTGTCTTCTGCTTTCTCTGTTTCTTGCTCCATATAGTTCAACACCTCAATAGTATCGCTGATAAAGGATTCACCCAGATTGGGGACCACATTACCCTCATTGTCAGCGTACTGAGGGTACTCCTCGGCAGTGACATCTTCGATCTCTACATCATCAACATCGTTGAGCTCTTCGTCACTAGTCGAATCGCATGTCGGAGCATCTTTTACTATTTCATCTGGATTCAGCTCGAAAAGCTCTGTGAGTTGCTCATTTGATAGGTCATGAATTATTTCCTCTTCTTCAGGGGTATAATTCACTGACCTCCTGAAAATCCCTTGCAGATCAAGAATCATTGTTAGCTGAGACTTAACCTGCTGAAGGGGAGCAACATCAAACTCATCTCTTTGGTAATTTTGATCTGTTCGATCTAAACATTCCACACATAAACCATTAGTAATTAATCAAACAAAAACCCATTAAAGTAATAAAACATTAAATACATTGTGTTCAATACAGGATTCAAATACAAAAGAAAATAAATACATAAACATCTAGTCTTTACTTTTATCTTGTATCATTGTTCATCACTTGGAGGAGCAGAGGTAGAAGCTGATTGATCTTGTCTGTTCTTTGTCCTTTTCTCTTGACCTGTAGCAGGGGCCGATGCAGGTGCATCCCCTCCTTCTGCTTCTTCATCATCGTCCTTCTCCTCTGTCCTATCTCTTTCTGTATCTTCATACTCCTCAGTATCGCTCTCATCATCCTCATCATTATCTTCATCATCATCATATCTGTCTCCTTCCCTGATCTTCAATGGCTCCTCCTTAGATCCTTTCAGTTTTAACAGGATAATCTTCTTTGCCTTCTCCAGCTCCTCTATTTTCTTGCTTGATGTGACACTTTGAGCTTGGAGTTCGTCCATCTTGGTGCTTTGAGCAGCCATCTGTTGGGCCTGCTCCTCTATAACTCGAGCCTGGTCTGCAATTTGGTGAGATTGTGCAGCAGTCAGGTCAGTAAGCTGGCGGATCTGGGCTGCCTTTTCCTCACCAGCAGCCAGTAAGCGCATCACCATTCTGTTAAGCGCTGACAACTGTTCCTCTACCCCGATTGGAGGTAGAGGAGATCTATAAGTATGTGAGGGATGGGCTGAGGGTATTGATTGGCGTGACGTGGTGGTGGAGGTGGCTGTAGTGAAGATAGGTCTGTATAATGGTGGAGGTGATGTGGGAGTAAAGGATATGGTGGTGGAGGGAATCTGTACTATGGTGGGAGGTATGGTGGTGGCTGTGGTAGATGTGGTGGATGTGGTGGATGTGGTGGCTGTGGTGGATGTGGTGGCTGTGGTGGATGTGGTAGATGTGGTGGTGTGGAAGGTCACCCGATGCTTCTTCTTCTACTGGACATGGGGTTTAGCCATTCTCTTCCTCCTTGTTCCAGTTTGGTGGAAGCTCCCCCTACAACCCTGCCTGCGGACCCCGGTGCATAGCTTGGGTCAGTATCAGTATCTCCGGAGTCTCTCGGGTGTTCACCAACCACCCTTAACCCATGTTCTGTGGGACCAACTTTTCTTCCCATAGTTCGTCTAAGGGGCTCCTCATCCGATTCATCCTCCTCCTCCGCGCCAAGAACAAAATCCTGATGAAATCCCACTGACTCGGTTACTTCTCCAGCTGTGACAGACACTGGAGGTACAGATCAGACACAGTGCCTCTGAGTGGAATAGGCATATCGTCTCCAGCATCCCCACTGTCATCATCATCTGAGTCATGAGTGGGTAGAGCTATCTGTTCCACATCAGAGTCACTATCATCGTGACGCCACTTTCTCTTTGCTGGCACCACGTAGTCATCCTGGGCAAGATGACCAAACAACCTCCTGACAGGAGGTTTCACTTGCTTTCCCTGTACACTTTCATCCTTCCCAGGGTAGTGTCATCCATTACCTCCAAGACTACCGCATCCTCCTTTTCCTTCGGCAGGGAGGGAAGCTTCTGATCTATGATCATCTGCATAAACCTCGGTACATACAGAAGCCTTCCTTCCCTTTCCCCTAGATGTTCTCCACCAGATAGGTGAAGATCATCTTGGAGAAGCTGAACGGATGGTTTAGCACCAACGCAACGTACGCGTTCTGCATCTGGTCAGACAGCTCATCAAAACCACCTTTTCTAGAAGCTATGCACTTGAGCATCACGTGCGCAAGATATTTAAACTAGGGACAGAGGTTACTCTTGTTGAGTACCCCAAAATTGATGTCCCTAGAGTATTTGGCTCTAAGAAAGCATCCTCTGACTGTGAGGGGGTGTAATCGAGTAGGACAATCAGCATCATCCCCCAATTGTAGTATGATCCTTAGATCCTCCTCTAAAATAGTAATAGCCTCTCCAAATATGGTACTTCTGATGCAATGAGGCTCAGACGATCTATCAACTGTAGCGCCTTCCCAGAAGGCTTGTTGAATGGATCGATACGGAGTGCAAGGAGTAGATATGGCATGTGCAATCCTCGATCTCAGTAGAAATGTGATTATGCCAGAGAAATCAGCAGCGTTTCTGGATGTTATGTCCAGATGAGCACATATATTGTGCTTTGTGCTCATAATCCATCTACTCGCCATCTGTTACTCGAAGATAGTAAACATTAGTATCATTGACTAAGAAAGTCATGAAAACCTTAAGCTTGAAGAAAATCTTTCTGTCATGTGATTGAGATTGTGCGACTGAGTTCAGGCATGCGAATGAACAGTGCGAAAGGGGTTTAGTCGTGCAATTGAACCGTGCAAAAGGGGTTCAGTCGTGCAATTGAACTGTGCGAAAGGGGTTCAGTCGTGCAATTGAACCATACGAATGGGACTCAGTCGTGCGACTGATCCCATACGTACTCCTGAGTGTGCGACTGGGCTTCTACGTATATACCCTCATGCAGTTATACCAGTCGTGCGACTGAACTTTATACGCATGGTTCAGTCATGGGGTTAAGTAGTTTGAACCCTTTAGTCGTGCGACTGAAGTTCATCACTCTGTCCATTCGCATGATGCACTGACTGTTCAATTCAAAATCACTTTTTCACCATTTTTGAGTTTTAGACATCGTTATCTGGTTCATTTGACTCGCAATACATTCTTAAACCACCTAACATCGTTACTTTCTTTGTTTGTTTGAGTCATTTAGGTAGGTTATTTAGTCACTTAAGTCTCGGTTACTTTGCGAGCCCGAATGTACCGGTTTTTTCATCAAATTTAAAGTTATGGGAGTGCATCTATACCGTAAATTACTGTAGAGTCGATGTAGATGATTAGTAATCAAGAAAAGGGGGGTTTAGCGATCAATTGAAGTTTTTGCAGAGTTGGGTTAATTCGTGCGATTCAGGGTGATTTTGAAGGTGGTGAGTCTCTGCGACCGACTCCCCTTCTATTTATATTAACCCTAGATTCAATCGTGCGACTTAGCTCATAGCACCTTTCAGTCGTGCGAGTGGGACTTATTCGTGCAATTGGTTCAATCGTCCTTCTTTAGTCGTCCGACTGAATCTCAGTCGTGCGACTGACTCACTCATTCGCCCTTACTCATCCGACTGGGCCATTCTTTAATAGTCCATATTCATGGTCCATTCGTACGAATAGCTTTCATCCGTATGATTGGTCCATACGGATGGTCCATTCGTGCGAATAGGTCATATTTATTAATGTTCTGCCAATTTGAATATTTAACTTTTAAAATCCCTTTAATGCAGAAATTTACGTTATGAGCAGTTGATCATCTTAGACATGATCGTTTTGACTTGAAAACCTTTTATCACCTCAGAGTGACTGATTTAACTTTTAACACATATGTGGTCATCTCAGACATGACCCTGTTAGTGAGTCGATCCCTTACTGATTTTCCTGATGTAATCCGAAAAAAAAACAAAAATAAGACGACTGACTAAATTAGAAATAAACTAAATAATAAGATTGTTTTTGCTTTTTGTGAGAGATAAGTCTTGAGATGGAAATCTACTGGATTTGGTTCCGAAATAGACAGCTTTAACTTAGATTGACCATACCTGGACCAATTCAATTTTGGAATCATACAGGCAGTTCAAATCAGTTTGGACTTGTTATCAAAATCTTTTGATGCTCAATTCTTGGTGTTCATCCAGAGTCATTTGCAACTTTAGGAAATCATACTGAAGCTCTTAGATTACCACATTGATTCAAACTTTCAATAATTTCAGTCACAATGATTGTCAATATGTTTGTCCACTTAAATCCATACACAGACTTTTGACCCAAACTGGTGATAGATTTAGGTTTAATTATTTCAACTAACATTTGTGGATCCCACACTTATATGGTAATCAACATACCTCAGGAGCTTTTGAGCGGTCTACGGGTATTTTTACAAGAAGAGACTATTCTTAGAGCTTTCAAGGAGAAGCCAATCCTCAGGTCAGTGCCATCGCACAGCAGAGAGGCGGCAAACAACAATGAATTCTAGAATATCTAGGTTATGCTTATCCTCAGGTTAGTGCCACCGCACAGCATAGAGGCACACAACCTATCTCCTTGTTAGAGCTGCTTAATTTTATTTTGCACCAAATGCACCAACAACATAAGTCATTAGCTTGATAGCATTTTTTTTCATTTTTTCGTGCTTTGCTCTATTATGGTCATCCGCACACATTTGTGGCGTTTACATGCTCATTACTCCTTATTGGAATATTGTTGATTGTGTTAACCAGCGATACGATGGGAGCCCACAGTTAGTTGAACCACTTAGTTTGATCTTGAGATCACCAGTCAAGTCTAATCATCTATTGTGTTGAATCTACCGGCATATCGATTGTGGTCTAGCAACCTCTAGGTCTACTCTCTTTGTGTTACCTTAACAGTTACCAGTTTTTCTATCATCTTCCCTTTGATATTGCTTAGACTACACAGACTTATAATTTGAATTTTTTTGCACCTTTTCTAAATTAAAATTAAAATTTCAAAGTCCCTCTTGATTTGTTCCTGTGTACTATCATAGTCCAAAGGGTTTGAATCGGTATCACAGATACGATCTACTTTGTATCAGCTTTCCACTCCTTCTACCTTTTTTTATGTTAACTTGCTGACTTATTCTCCCCCTAAAATACTAAAATCATAACTAGTTTAATTATTTTAGGATTTAAAACAGACTAATAAACAAATAAAATAAAAGGAAAAATTAACTGACCTACAGCGGACTACACATGATCATCATCAGGAATAACATCACTTTTCTTTTTAAACGCCGTTGACCTCTAGCAAATATTGAAAGCGTGGTTTATCAAAGGCTTTAGTGTAGAGGTCAGCGCGTTGAAAATCAATATTAATTTTTACCACATCAATTAAGTTCTTTTCAAAACAGTCTCTATGAAATGGTATTTAATACCGATATGTTGGTCTTAGGATGTTGGACCGGATTTTTAGTTACTGCAATTGCAGTAGAGTTATCAACACAAATAGGAGTAGAGGAGAACTTAAACCGTAATCCCGCATTTGCTGTTGAATCCAGATGATTTGTGAACAGCAACTTGCAGCAGCAACATATTCGGCTTCACAGGTGGACAATGCAACCGATGTCTGTTTCTTACACTGCCAAGTCACTAGTCTTCTCCCAAAGAATTGACACCCTACGGATGTATACTTGTAGTTCATCTTGCAGCCTCCGTAATCCAAGTCACTATACGACGTGAGCTCAAAATCATCATCATGAGGATACCACAAACCAAGTGTGGATGTACCCTTTAGATAGCGAAAAATCCTTTTGACCCCGATCAGATGATTGACCTTAGGTTTAGCCTGATATCTAGAACATAAACATGTAGCATACATGATATCAGGTCTTGAGGCAGTGAGATACATGAGGGATCCAATCATTCCTCGGTACATCATGGCATCTACAAGATCTCCATTTTCATCAGGTGCTATGTCGTGATTTGTAGCAAGTGGAGTACCAGCAGCAGATGCATTCTCCATGTCAAAGCGATTGAGAATGTCTCCTACCTACTTGGTCTGATGTAGAAAGATCCCATTTGGTGTTTGATCCACCTGTAGCCCGAGAAAGAACTTCATCTCCCCCATAGCGCTCATCTCAAACTCTTTCTTCATAACTGCTTCAAACTCTTTGCATAACTCTTCGTTCTTTGAACCGAAAATTATGTCATCAACATAGATCTGTACGAGCAGTAGGTCGCCATCTTTCTCTTTAATGAAGAGCGTGCAGTCAATAACTCCCCTGCGAAAGCCGTGTTTCACAAGATGAGTAGAGAGTTTCTCATACCAAGCTCTTGGAGCTTGATGAAGCCCGTATAAAGCCTTGTCAAGCTTGTAGACTCTATCCCGATGATACAGATCTTCAAATCCCTCGGGTTGACTTACATAGACTGTTTCTCTGATTTCCCCATGAAGGAATGCACTTCACATCTAATTGATAGACTTTAATCTTCATGTATGATGCATAGGCAAAGAATATACGAATGGCTTCCATCCGTGCCACGGGTGCAAACACCTCATTGTAATCAATTCCCTCGACTTGGCGAAAACCCTGAACCACCAGTCGAGCTTTGTTCCTGATAATGACCCCTTGGTCATCCTTCTTGCATTTCAAGACCCATTTGGTGCTAATGACTTTAGCACCTTTAGGTCTATCAACCAGAGTCCATACACCTAACTTCTTGAACTGAAGAAGTTCTTCTTGCATTGCACTCACCCACGCCTCGTCATTTAGTGCTTCACTGACATATTTGGCTCAAATTGTGAGACAAAAAACACGATAGGCACCATCATGAATATATCCCTTCTCCATAACTGAGGCGTAATCAGCTGAGTATAGCTGATTTCGGGTTTGTACTCCTGATCTAACATCTCCAATGACATTGTTTAGGGATGATAGACGTTTAGTCGTGATCCTGGAGTAGTAGGAACAGCTACCTCAGAGCCAAGATTATGAACATTGGTTCTGCATCTGAGGTAGTTGGAGTTTGAGCTCTGAAGTCGAAGGTGCATCACTGGTAGATGCTTGTGGACTTTCAGGAACTAGAACCTGTTCCTCCTGACTGTTCGGGTTATTCTTCAGCTTCATCTTCAGAGAGGAGTCACTGTCGTCGACCACTCCTCTGACTGAGTAGATGATTCTCCCTGTGAGCTAGATGTTGGTGTATTCAATATATCATACATCATTCGTGTAGCTAACTCGTCATCCGAGGGAGAGAGAGGGATGTTGAAGGACTTGAAGAATCCATCATAGTCAAAAAAGTAGGTGGGTCCTTTGCCAGTAGGTGGTGTGGTAAATCGCTGAACGTCAACATTACACCACACTTCTACTAGACCGTTGAGTTGTTGTAAACTCGCTGTTTGATATGTTGTATCCTAGAAAGATGCCTTCATCTGCCTTCTCGCTGAATTTATACTCTTGTGTCTTCTTCAGAAGTGTGCACGGCGCGCCAAATGGTTCGAGATACTCCAAGTTCGGTTTGCGTCTTTGTAGTAGCTCGTAACATGTCTTTCCGTGGCGCTTGACTATCAGGACTCGATTCACTGTATAACATGAATTCGCCACTGTCTCATTTCAGAATTGGATAGGTAGTTTTTCGAGTCTGCCAGCATAGTCTGTGCTGTCTCTATCAAGCTTCTGTTCTTTCCCTCAGCAACGCCATTCATCTGAGGTTGTAGGCAGAAGTGAATTGATGCACAATTCCCTTTTCCTTGCAGTATGCCTCCATCCACTGGATCTTGAATTCCGTTCCGTTTCTGAGCGTACTTGTCTAACTTTCAGCTTGTAGAGAGATTCCAGTGTGGTTACCAACTCCTTGAATGATTCAAATGTTTCTGATTTGGATTTCAGAAACATTACCCCCAATGAACCTTGAGTAGTCATCAGTGATCACAAAACAGTACAAGTCGCCTGCAATGCTCTTTGTACTGACTGGACCAACAGATCCATGAAGAAGTTCAAGAGGAAGTTCTATTAATGAAATTTCTTTTCCGTATGAGACTTCTTTGTCTGTTTGCCTTTCTTGCAAGCTACACAAAAGTCAGAAAGCTGAAAGTTCCTGACATTAACTCCTCTCACCAATCCTGCTAAATCAAGTGATTCATCTTCCTTTGACTAATGTGTCCATTCTCCTATGCCAGGAGATGGAATCCTTTTCAGTAGCTTTAGATAGAACACATTGAACCACATGATCCATTGTAGAAGCTGTTGACAGATCCAAGACATAAAGATCTTTATATCTTGAAGCAGTCATCAAAACTTGGTCCTCTAGAATCACGTAGTCTTTCTTTAGTACGTAACACTTCTTGTTGTCGAAGATGACTTTAATCCCTTATCACATATTTGGAAACAGAAAGTAAGTTATTTTATAGTTGTTGAACGTAGTTCACTTTATCAAACTTAACTTTCTGATTCCCACTTCTCCTTGGGCTGTAATATAGCCACCCTTGTTTCCAGCAAACGAAACATGCCCTCCTTTTATTTGCTTGATGTTTGATAAAAGAGCTCTGTTTCCTGTCATGTGCCTGGATGCTCTGCTGTCTACTATCCACGTGTTAGTTTCAGCACTGTATCGAACACCCTGCACACACAAAGTAAAAGATCAGTTTGGGTTAGGAACCCAAGCCTTTACTGGCTTGGGTTTCCCCAAGGCATCACACATTATAAATTCTACCCATTGACCCTTAGAGGAAGAGGGTAGCTCAAGTTCCTTGTTGTCATTATTATCAGACACAGAGGATGTCTTCTCCTTCCATAATCCAGATTTGTGCAATTCTTGTTTGTGATAAACAGTCGACTGACTTACAGGTTGAATTTTAGATTCACTAGTTCTTCTAGGTGGAGTCAGAGAAATCCTCTTAGAAGACCTAGGCTTTGAAACCTGAAGTTCAATCTTCTTCCTAGTTGTCTGATAGCAGTGACAATAGGAGGCAATGTGTCCATATTCACCACAGTTGTAGCACGACCTGCTATCAACTTTATGATTAAACTTTCTTTGTGGAGAAATGTGTGACACTCTAGTAACATAACTCACTTTAGGTTTTGACTCTGGTTCTTTGGTTTTTTCTCTCTGGTTTAACAAAGTTGAATGTTTTAACCTGTTTAACATCCTTTTCTTATTGGTTAATTGGTTTTTGACTTGAGATATGTGAAAGATTAACCTTAGAAGTCTCTTTAGGTCCTGATTTGACTTTGTTTGACCCTGACTTTAAATTAGCCTTTTCACACTCCTTTTCCAGATTAACACAAGGCAATTTATCCTTTCCTTTGAAGTGGTCTCCTTTGTTGGTTGTTCCAGAGTCAAGAGATGAACATAAGGAATCTGGATCACTAACAAGAGGAGTAGTCACCATATGATCCTTGATGGGATTATTATTTATCGGTCTAGTTCTTAGCGTTCATCACGTCTCAGATGGTGGTGGTACCACTTTATAACCCGATCCCTCCCCGTTGTTCTTTCTCTCAATAAGTGTTGGACTATGTGTGAAGAACTATCCAACTGTGCAGTTTCTGTTTTAATGAATTACTTCTACTTCTAGAACTGCCTTTTGCTTCTTAGTGTCTTCTAGGGAGTTTAGATAATACCTAATGTCATTAGCTTGGTTAAAGCAACTTCTTCGGTTTCCCTAAGCTATTAGTCGAAAGGTCTATCTTTTCTTTCATCATCATGAGCAGTCAAGGCTTTTGAATCCTTGCTTGATGAAGTAGAACTGGTAGCTTGCTTGTCTTGACGAGTGAAGGACGAGAACGGGTTCCCGTTACCCGTCTTCTTAGGCTTGACACATTCTCTTTTGAAGTGCCCCTTCTCTCCACAGTTGAAGCAGGTCACTTTGCTCTTGTCAAAGCCAAATGTGGTATCCTTAGTAGCTACTAAGTTCTTTCCGGTTGTTTACAAACTTCTTTGCCCTCCGGACAGCACTAGCTAAAGCCCACATTATATCCATCCTCTCAGCTCCATTCTTCCACCTGCTCGTAGTTCTCATCTGCCAAATGGCAGTTTCCAATCTTTCCAGCAACAAGTTCATCATAAGAAGGACCATTGCAGCCAAAAGATCCATGTGTTCTCGAGCTACTTCCACAGTCACATTTCCGAGATTCTCGGTCTTCAGTTTAGTAGCACTTGCTTCGGATCCAATATAGTGGGAACAAGAAAGTCCAACTTGTCTGATCCTGAAGGAGGTGCATGTGAAGGACCCGATGAGCTAGACACAAATGCAGTCTGGAGAGGTGCTCCAGATGTCTTAGCTTGAGGCGTGGCATTGTATAAAGCTGGATTTTGATTGTACGAAGACTTCTGAGCTCTGTACTTCATCCTAAGTGACTCTTCTCGCAACTTAAGAATGAAGTCATTAATATCCAGTTTTGCCAGCATTCCATTCTGTCTAAGATTAGACACGAATGAAGCCCACTTATCAAGCAATCCGTCTGCAAAATTAGTAACTTTCTATTCCATGGTAGTAGCCACCCTATGTGTATGCAGTTTACTCATCAGATGGTAGAATCTATCTATAACATCGTCCAAACTCTCGTTTCCCATCGATGAGAAGTTATCGAATTCCTTCTTTAACTCCTTAGCCTTGATTGCCTTCAACGAAGCATTCCCATCGTACCTCTTTTCTAGCTCATCCCAAAGTTTCTTGGACTGCTTATTTTCTGAGTACTGGTGGAGTATGTCTTTAGAAATAGACTGTGTAATCAATGCATAAACTCTTTTTTCTGCATTGTATTTAACTTTCTGCATGTCCGTCATCCCTCCTAACGTTAGCTTAACTCCATCAGCTCCCACCGGTGTACTATATCCAATCTCGATGGCTTCCCACAGATTCGGAACCACTCCGTTGAGGTAGATCTCAAAATGTTGTTTCCAGTGGGGAAACTCATCTAATGTCAAGAGCTTTGGTGGTTTATTATGATTACCCACCTCACTCTCAAGCAATAGCAGGTTCCGTATCCTAGAGTCCTTTCCAGCAGTAAAGGCTGACATTTGATCTTCCATTGCGAATAACTTTAAGTCTAATAAAACAATTGTCACTGGGGCGACTGAAGGATGCGAATGGTCTAGTCGTGCGTATGAACTCTACGACTGGTTCAATCGTGCAGCTGAACTAAGTGATTAGCTCAGTCGTGCGAATGAATCTGATGTGTATGAACAGTGCGAACGAAAGGTTCAATCGTACGAATGGAGATGCGACTATGTCCAATCGTGTGTCTGAGCAATGCGAATGAGGTCCAGTCGTGCGAATGGCTCACTCGTGTTACTCAAGCTGCTGTTTTATGAAAATTTCTAGGTTAAACGTGTTTTAGCCATAAAAATACGAACTTTCGCAAGGTCCAATCGTCTATATCCATAAAAACCAAACTTTGATGAGCAGGGAACGTCCAAGATCACTTTTGACACAAAAGATTGTGTTTTTAGTGCAAAAACTCAAGCTTTTTATCAATATTGATTGAATCACACATAATCAAGAGCCTAAGCTCTGATAACACTTGTTAGGACCTGGTATTTAAACAAAATACCTGGAGATTAGCGTGTAAACCAGATCAAATAGTGTGGAATCCTATTTGATTGGCGATCCAATCAGTGAGAACACACGAAGAATCAATCAAGAATTGAAACTCACGTTAGAAATCGATTGTGAATCGATCTAATGTGTTCTATGAACTTGGAGAACGAATTGTAAGGGTTCTGGACGGCTAGGGTACGTCTGGAATCGTAATTAATCGAAAAAGCCTTTATTTTTCACGAATTCGGTTGTATTTATAGGTTGGTATTATTCAATCGTGCGACTGAACCATTAGTATGGTTCAGTCGTGCGATTGAACCATGCGGTTGATTCATCCGCACGACTGAGTGTTCAGTCGTGCGACTGAGCCAATCTTATGTGTCAATCATACGACTAATCCAGTCTCCCGGTTCAGTCGTGCGACTGAGTCATTCGTATAAAGTTGTTCATGTTTATGGTCCATTCGTATGGGCCATTCGCATGAGAACTTCATTATATTAAGTTGAATGTATTAATTAGTAAACATTATATGTAACCATTCAAACAATCACTAACCTAATTAACCAATTTAATATCAACTCATTAATGAAATATTAATCATTACAAATCACAATCAACCAATATCATTTCATTAATCATATCAAA
>CM046454.1:67428002-67580502 GCA_025506515.1 Flaveria trinervia
GACTCTTACCAGCAGTGTGAAATGAGTTACAAAGAGAACCTATATATAATACTACTTACAGCCGGATATACTTTAATACCAGCTGGGATCCTATAACTAAAGCCTATACTACAAGACTATAGTTTAAGGTATCTCGGATAAAGTATTATCTGAGATTTGGTAGTCAGGACATGTCCCTGACTTACCTTTTGTCACCAACTAAAGTTGGTAATATGTACTATCATAAAAAGGTGAACGGTATAATAAAGTATGGTCAACTGCATGGCTTTTTGAGAAAACGCCATACAGTATCAGAGGTCTGCAGCGGAGTATCAGAGTCCATACTTGTATCCACTGGTTCATAGCAGTGTCTTCCGAAGGTTAAATGGCTTCAGAAGAGTAAGTACTTCCGAAACCACTTATACTTCGGAAGAGGCTGCTTCTTCCAAGGCTTGGAGACTTCTTCTTTTCATCATACTTCGGAAGTGGTTTTCAGCTTATTCTTCTAAGACTTGAACTTCGGAAGTATGCACTTGACTTCGGAAGTAGAGTTCTGTCTTCGAAAGTTATTCTTTCACTTTGTCTTCGGAAGAACTCTACAACCTTCGGAAGATCCATGTTAAGCTTCGGAAGCCTTTGCATGCAGCACCAAAATTATCTAAGTGACTTAGTTTTGGTTGCATTAGTCTTCTTCTTGATCCAACAAACTCCCCCTAGGCTGATGCTACCAAAACTTCACTTGTTTCTGCTTCTTAAAACTTTCAGCACCAAGGAGAGTAGATATTTGTATGTCTCCTTGTTCTTCCCTGATATGGTGCTGAGAAGTTTGTACAGATCCTTGGTAACAGGAAGTCCAGTCTGTCACCTTGGATAACATGTACCCTCTGTTGTTGCCCTCTAAAAAGAGTTAGTTGATGGGAACTATAATCATATTCCCATCTAACTATATGTTCCACTTCTGGACCCTCCACCATCTGTAGAAAGGTAGTGCCTTTGGTAGGAGGTCTTTCTTTGTCTTCCTGTCTTCTCAATCTCAACTCTTCTTCAATCTTGGACTTTGCAGTTAGCTCAACTAGATGAAGGCTGATGAGATGATTTCCGATGAGTACAGCAGCTTCAGAGCTGGAGGGGTTGGAGAATGGCTTCTCTGCTAACTCAGCAATATCAAACCTGTTGGAGTGTAGTAGAGAGGTTGCATTAAGTCTATTGACTTCGCCATTCTCCCTTTCCATAACAAAGTTATGAAAAGTTTCATCGAACCTCCACAGGACTATTTTCTTTCTAGGCACAAGAGACTGACTGGGAATCTTGTCCTCTTCATTGGTGTCCAGCAGAGTCACTAGTTCCCTTCTAAGTTTCTTCACTTCATCATTTAATGAATCTGAGTTGAGGCCTAGAAGTCTAGCTGCCCAGTCTAGTGTTCCTCTAGGTAAATCAAGAAATTGATCTCTTGTGATGGAACAAGAGGATCCATCAACATAGGTAATGTTGACAGAATCTTCATCACATGAGACTTCGCTCAGAGTTGTGCAGTTGATGAGCTTGGTCTTGATTGCCTTGAACTCCTCAAGAGAGAGATGTTGAAAAGGCTGAGGGGATGGTTTGGATGGTTGTTGTAGGTTGAGGTTCAGAGGTTCTGGGAAGAGTTTTGGTAGGAGGATGGGCAGTTTAGGTGGTTGGGGTGATGAAGTAGATGTGGGCAAGGATGTGGGTTCGAGGGTGAAGGATTCGGTTTTACTGGAGAAAGATAGGGGTGAGGGTTCAGGTTGTGGTTGTAGTGAAGGTCATCCCCTTTATCCTTCTATACATCTCTTTCCTCTTTCCCGGCTAGATGTCAACCTTGTTTTCACTGACCATCCGTTGGAGTGTCTTCTCAGACATGGGACCCACCTACCTTCTAGAAAAGCCATGGGCCCGAAGATAGTCTTTCATCCAGGCCTTTTCACTGAGCTTCCTGGTTGCAGTGATCCTAGCTTTTTCCTCCTTCTTCTTCTTCTCCTTTGCCTTTCTCTTCCAGCCTTTCTTCTTTCTTTCTCCATTTGATCATGCTCTTTGTTATAGAACCAGAGGATCGTCTTATCGTTGTGTGGAGAGAGTTCTTGAAGATGAAAGCCTCTGGAGATTAGGAAATTTATCTTGTCCTCTCCTCAGCTGTAGTTCAGCTTCCTTCTGTTTTTCTTCTTCTTTCTCCAAGGCCAACCTGGCTTCTTCTTCAAGTTTCAACCAGGTTGCCTTCTCCAGATTCACCAAATCCTCTAGTGGTAGCAGGAGTGTTTCTTCATTGGCAGCTCCCATTTGAATAAGCTGGTCAATGATCTCTTCCCTTCTCTTATTGTTGACAGCCTCCCGATTGGTTGCAGCTGCTTTTGTGCCGGCAGTTAGCAACTTCTCAATTGGAAGCCTTCCTTTCTTCTTAAGTTTCTCAATCTTTTCCGCTTCCTGAAGCTCTTCCGTAGTCATCTTTCTTTTCCCTTTATCTTTTGAAGAGCTGACTGTGGTGGTTCTTGGAGAGTGGATTCTGAATTTATGAGAGGTAGAGATGGTGTCTGGGATGGAGGTAGATTCAGAAGGTCCTCGCTGTTCACCTCAGATGCCATTTCAAGGATTGCATCTATAATGATCAGTTCCTCGGACATTTTAAACAGTCCTTCCGCAGCTTCCATTTCAGCTTCGGAAGATTCAGCTTGTTCTTCAAAGGCTTTAACTTCAGCTTCAGAAGTTGGAGGAGATGCAGATTTTGTCCCAACTGTTTCAGTTGCTGGGCCATCAGTCTCCATTTCCCCTTCGAAATGAATCTTAGGTTCCATGTGGACCTTAGGTTGATCAACTTCTTCCACAGTGGTAGAAGTGCAATCAGCCTCTGAAGTTCTTCAGCTCCAAAGTAGAGCATTGCAGCATCTGGGCTTGGCTGATCAGTGGAGGATCTCAACAGAAACTTGGTGAAGATTCTGTAGAGATCGCTGAGCATCTTTGAGTCAATTTGAAGAATAACTTTAGATGGCTCAGACGCAGTAATGATAGGAGTAGAGGAAGTTGAAGTTGAAGTGTGGCTCTGTTGTGGGTCCTCAAGTGTTTGTCTCTGAACATTCTCCCCATTTTTGGTAGCATCATTTTGAGAGCGATGAGCTAGAGGAATAAGTCAATGAGACCTGAACAGGTACATGCCTAACACACCTCTCTGTCTGTTTCTCAACTAGTTGGCCTTGAGATTGTCAATCTCAAGTTGCTGAGTGGCGGACCTTGCTTCTAAAGTCCTAACCAAAGATTCAAGGTTTGAGACTTTAAATAGAAGGTCTTGAATGAGGAGTTGCATGCTTCCCTCATCTTCTTTTGAAGAATCACGGGGAGATGACGTAACATACCTAGTATGTTCAACCTCACCATCAGATGTGGTTTCTTGGCACCCTGGTTTCCCGTGCTCAATGATGTCACTTTCAGAGTCATCAAAGGGCTCGGTTGCCGCAGATTCAGTCTGAGATATGTTACCACTGTCCACAAGGTCCATTGAGGCACCTTCTGTAGTGGCAGCTGAATCTGCATGAGTCCCCTCCAAATCAGTGGGACTCACCTCAGTTATAGGTTGCTGATGGGGGCTAGAGATAAGGGATTTCTCTGGGCTCTATTGATCTTGAAGAGGGTGTTGTAGATCAACTTCATTGCCATGAAGAGATGTTATCTCTTCATTAGTTTTGAAGAGAAGGTCAGTAAAAGATAGGGAGGTCAAGCCTACTGATCCGGGACCTTGATCAATGTCTATAGGCATTGAGCCTTTGGTGGGGCTGTCCCTAGTTGGCTGCTCAGAAGAGTGTAGATACTCATCCTGAGGGCTGCTGGTTGGGTGTTGGGCTCCTGGGTTCGAGACTGAGTAGACTCAAAACCATATTGAGGTAAAAAAGAAGGATAGAGAGACCTCAGACTGAGTGGGAGCCTATGTTTCCACTCTAGTCTTTTTGGATTGAACAGGAGGGGCTTGTTCAATCAGCGTAGATTGAACAAGGGTTCGTTTGGGGCGTCGTTGGTATGTGATGGTGGATGGGTGGAGAAGGTAGTGTTGGCATTATGGTGGAGGTTGCTAGTGTGGGTTCATCACCAATGGGGTGAACAAAGATGTCACCAGGAGTTATGCGTTCAATCATACCTGGAAGCAGAGTAGTGTACCATCTAGTGAAGTTGGTGGACACACTCTTCAAGGTCTTGAAGATGGTGGGCCTCATCTGAGGGACAGTCAGATCAGCTGCATAGACAAGCATGCTCTGGTCCAACTCACAGTTGATTATGTGTTGAATGAATCTGGGATACATAAAGAATGTTTCCCATTGTAGATTCCCAATCAAATTGGTGAACAAAAATCTTGAATAATTGAATCGCAGGCCTCTCACCAATCCATGAACTAAGCATCCTAGTTGATATGGGATTTGATCCCATCCCCCAGACTTGTTTGACAGATAGTGGAGAACAACATGCAAGAGGAACTTCCAGTTGTAGGAGAAGTTGAACTTGTAGACTGTCGACCTGCTTATGTCTCCATCATATCCTATTAGGATGTAAGTGTTGTCCAAATCTGCTTTAGGGAATTCAGTAGGAGCTCCTTCGTCATGAAGCTCTAGATGCTCCCTGTGAGCTGTTCAGTGATGATCAACTCCTGTCCACAAATGCTAGACCTAAGTACACGAATCCCATTTAGGGTTTTGGCTTGACCATTTCCCCAAAATCGGCCATGTGGTTGGAGTAAACAATGGGGTTAATGGTAAGAGCAGTGTATTAAGGTGATTGGGTGAGAAAGGAGATGATTTCAAAGAAGTTAGCATCTCTTGAAGAATCAAGAAGTGCGACTTCGATGTGCTGAGGATTAAGTGCCATTGGAGAAAGGTGAATGTGGATGATTTTGAGCTTGGGTAAAGTTGGAGAGGAGAGAAATTTCTAGTGCAGTAAAAATTGCAAGTAAGAAGATGAAATTGAGTAGTGAGATTATTTAAAAGACGGTGGGAAGGCGGTAATAGGGTAAGGATAAGGTGATGTGATGGTTTAGTGGATGAATTGACAGTGGCGGTAAGGTTAAAATCAGTTAAATAATCCAACATCATTAAAAAAGTTTTTGCCTTTTATAGTGTGGGGCCTAAGAGATTTGCGTTACACAGTAGAATCTTTCTTCCGAATGTAAAACATTTCTGAAGGTACTTTGTCTTCCGAAGCAAAAACTTTGCTTTCGAAGGTTAGTATTGTTTTCTGAATGGAGAGTTTGTAAACCTCGGAAGTAGATCTGATATGTAATCAATCGCTTCTTCCGAGATCAAAAGCTCTTCCGAGAACAAAAATTATCCTTTGAGAAATTATGCTTTGGAAGATATAAAAATAACTTCCGAGGGTTAATTTCTCTTCAGAAGAAATTTACACTTAGAAAATTTCAAAAAGACCTTTTGTAACAGGGCTTAAATTGTATTGACAGAAGACATTACATATTAAAGGTTTTCAAAAGAGGTGATCTAATCAATGTTTATCATCCAATAGCTGTTATGAGATACTTAAATCTTTGCTCATCAAAAGCTTTGGTGAACAAATCAGCATATTGTTCATTTGAGTCAACTTTGATTAGTTTAATCAGATTTTTCTTATGAATATCTCTAATGAAATGGTACCTGATGTCAATATGCTTTGTCTTGGAGTGCTTCGCCGGTTTTTAGTAATGGAGATAGCACTATTGTTGTCAATATGGATAGGAGTACTCATAAAGTTGAATCCATACTCTAACATCTGATTCTGAATCCATAGCAGTTGAGCACAACAGCTAGCAGCAACAATGTATTCAGCTTCAGCAGTTGATGTAGAGACACAGGATTGTTTCTTGCATTGCCATGAGATGATCCTTCCACCAAGAAATTGACATCCTCCTGATGTTCATTACTTGTCAATAGTTCAGCCACCATAGTCACTGTCACAGCATCCATAGAGATTAAAATCCTTGTTTCTGGGATACCAGAGACCTAGTTTAGGTGTTCCTTTGAGGTATCTGAGGATTCTCTTAGCAGCAGTTAGGTGAGACACCTTTGGAGCCGCCTGATATCTTGCACAGATGCAATTAGCAAACATGATATTAGGTCTACTGGCAGTAAGATACATCAGAGAACCAATAATTGCCCTATACTGATGTTGATCAGTATCCTCCCCCTCAAGGTCAGGACAAAGATTATGGTTTCTGGGTATGGGTGTCTTGGAAGGCTTGCAATCCTTCATTTCAAATCTTTCTAAGATGTCAGAGACATACTTAGATTGATTAATGAAGAACCCTTCCTTCTTTTGCTTCACCTGAATTCCAAGGAAAAAGTCCATTTTTCCCATGGAACTCATCTCAAACTTTTTCTTCATAATGCTCTCGAAGTCCTTACACATTTGGTCATTTGAAGAACCAAATATGATGCCATCAACATAGAATTGAACGAGCAAGATGTCCTTTCCAGACTTTCTCATGAAGAGAGTCTTGTCAATGGTACCTCTAGTGTAGCCATTCTTCAAATGAACTGAGACAGAGTCTCATACCACAGCCTAGGTGCTTGGTGCAGCCCATATAGAGCTTTATCCAATTTGCACACATAGTTAGGGTGTTGTGGGTCTTTAAATCCTGGAGGTCGGCATACATATACTTCCCTATCTATATCCCCATATTGAAAGGCACACTTGACATCAAGTTGATAGACAGTGAAGTCCTTGGATGCAGCATAGGCAAGGAAGGTCCTAACTGCCACAAGTCTTGCAACTGGTGCAAAGACATCAGTATAATCTATTCCTTCCTCTTGGGTGTATCCTTGAACAAGAAGTCTTGCTTTGTTCTTGATGATCAAGCCTCTATCATCTCTCTGTTTCTGAAAACCATTTAGTGCCTATTGGTACTTGACCAGATGGTAGCAGACATAGGTTCCATACCTTCTGTCTCTTGAATTGAAGCGACTCCTCTTGCATCAATTCAAGCCAGCTACTATCTTTTAAGGCATCTTCTACCTTCTTAGGTTCCATCTGGGATAGAAAGCATGAGTACAAGCAAACATTCCCATACAGTCGCACGACTCAGTCGCACGACATGCCTACTTGCACAACTCAGACGCACGATTGACTTAGACGCAAGATTCAGTCGCACGACTCACTCAGTCGCACGGCTCAATCGCCTGACAGACCCAGTCGCCTGAACTGCAGAATCGCGACTGTGGTCGGGCTGAGCAGCCCCCGAGCTGCTCTATACGCGAGTTTTACACCACAAGGACTTCCAGAAACACTCTACAAACATACACAAACATGAAACACAAGCAGAAATACTTCACACGCACCCACACGACCTCATGTGCTCGGATGAACCCGAACACCCGAAACCCTAGTTTGGACAGCTGTGAATAAGCAAGGAAAAGGGACAACCAAGGTCGTCTACCTGCTAGAATGGAGTAGACTAGGCGTAGATGGAGTCTAGACAACAAGAACAAGACCAAGCGGGTTGGATTTGGTGCTAGAATGGAGAAAATGTGTGTGTAGGGAGTGAAGAGGTGAAGAAGATGAAGTGGATGAGGAATGTGGCTGGGAAGGGGGTTTATATACCCAGTCCAAGTTTGAAAAATGGCAAGTTTAGTCCCTACACTTAACCCTCGAGTTCCCCAAAATTTGTTTCGGTTGATTACGATCTTAAAATGTTCGTTATATTAAGGTTAAAAGCGTGTTTAATGGCATTTGATAGTCTAAAATGGTTTTATTAATGACAATGGTTGAAATTAAAAAGTATATATTTGGTGGTAATGGTGATGAAATCTATAAAAGGTTTATGCTTAACACATGTTCTCGGAGGAAGTACAGGCACAAGGGAAAATAAGCAGACATGATTCCTTAAAGCAGGAGTTCATGAAGAAAAGGAAGAATAATTAAAATATTTCTATGCTTATTTATGTCGTTCGACGGACCTTAAGGCGACGAATGTCACATAAGGTATCTCGGGTAAAGTCTTATCTGAGAATTGGTAGTCAGGACATGTCCCTGACTTACATTTTGTCACCAACTAAAGTTGGTAACATGTATTATCATAAAAAGGTGAACAGTGGAATAAAGTATGGTCAACTGTATGGCTCTTTGAGAAAACGCCATACAGTATCAGAGGTCTGCAGCGGAGTGTCAGACACCATACTTGTGTCCACTGGTTCATAGCAGTGTCTTCCGAAGGTTAAATGGCTTCGGAAGAGTAAGTACTTCCGAAGCCACTTATACTTCGGAAGAGGCTGCTTATTCCAAGGCTTGGAGAATTCCTCTTTTCATCATACTTCGGAAGTGGTTTTCATCTTATTCTTCTAAGACTTGAACTTCGGAAGTATGTACTTAACTTCAGAAGTAGAGTTCTGTCTTCGGAAGTTATTCTTTCACTTTGTCTTCGGAAGAACTCTACAACCTTCGGAAGTTCCATGTTAAGCTCGGAAGCCTTTGGATGCAGCACCAAAATTATCTAAGTGACTTAGTTTTGGTTGCATTAGCCTTCTTCTTGATCCAACAATATATATAAAATAATGTGTTAATAGGAGAAGTTTATTAAACATGGACAAATTAAGAACTATTGCATATCACACTTGTATCTTATGTTCAAAAAGTTATATTAGATGTCTTCTATTTTGAGTAAAATTACAATTTATATAATAATAATGATAATATACATATAGATTATTATTATCATATCATTATTATCAAAGTATTTAGTTTATATAGTTAAGTATTCAAATAAAATAATATTTTTTTATAAATTTAGTTATTAATAAAAGTTTTTAGAAATTATATAGTTAAGTTTTCAAATAAGATAATACTTATTAATATATTTAAGAGTTAATTTAAAGTATTTAAATAATATAATATAGTGAATT
Source organism: Flaveria trinervia (assembly GCA_025506515.1). Lineage (NCBI taxonomy): Eukaryota > Viridiplantae > Streptophyta > Magnoliopsida > Asterales > Asteraceae > Flaveria > Flaveria trinervia. The sequence continues at coordinate 67,436,858 of CM046454.1, forward strand.
AAATAATCTCATATTATTAAATAATATATTAATAATATAAATTAATTAATATACTAATTAGAAGAAGTTTATTAACTGAGGGACACAATAGTAATGAATACTATGACATTCGGTAAATTTCCATAATCAAACTTCGTTAGTCTTGCATACACGTGTCGTAAGCACACACTAGTTGTCGTTTAATGTTGGTGACCTAATAATAATTAAAAATATTATATTATTGATAATCTAATTGATTATGTGATTATAGTATTATGTTTATGTGTTTGCATGTTTTAAATGCTAATTAGGAAATTAATCGCGTTACGTGGAAACGTGCCTATTTATTCGTATGTCTTGTGTTTTTATAAAGATAAAATATATAATGACTATCATTAGTTTATATCTTTATATTATTAAGTTAAAAACACTTTACAAAGAATTTAAAGTCTAGTTTTTATAAAATACCAAATTACAAGGTTTAAATGGTAATTATGCAAAATTAAAAGAAATAAAACAACCCAAACCCTAAAAACCCCCCCATCAGCCGCGACCTCATCTCCCACTCCCCTACCTTTGCGAATTCGACTAGAATAAGCAAGTGGCTGCGATTTTGGTTCGATTACAAGAAATACAACAAGTTAGCAACATCAATCGTGTTTCTTTGCAAGAATTAAGGTTAGTTTTTATGGTTTTGTGAGAGTTTTCATGTTGGCCGAAACCCTAGGTCGAACTTGGTGAATTGGGTGTTGATTTGTGATTGTTTGATGATGTTATGTTGTTAGTGCGGTTAGATTGATGTTGTTTACGTTGATTATGCAACAAAACTATGTTCCTGACGTGTGGTTCATAGGTTACTAAGATTAGTAACTTTATTTTGCATGAAAGGGTGATTTGATCATGAATTGATGTTGTTTATGTGTTCATGATGATAATTAGATGTTAGATTGTTGATATGAATGCTAGAAATCTTAGAATGAATGTTGTTGTTCATATCTTGCCAAAAGTGGAACTTTTATTCATGATGATTAATAAATATGATGACTAGGTATTGTTAATCATGTCTAGATGTTTTTATGAGTTTGAGATGGTATAATTGTAATGAATTCATGAATACATTGAGTGTTTGATAGATGTTGGAATGCACTTTCCAAAAGGGAAACTTTATTTGCTCAAAGATTGAAGGATGACAGTTTGAACATGTTTGGGATGTTAGGAGCATGTTAGTATGTTCATGGATGAATTCCAATATGATAGAAAATATTAAATTAGTTGTATGGGATGCTTGGATAGTCATGGGTGATGTTTGGACTTTGATGATCATGTATGATGTTGATTTTGGTTAGTAGCTAAGACATCATGTTTGGGACTGGAAATTGATTGTTGTGGTGTATGTTGAATGCAATGAACATGGTTAATGAATGTGAATATGATCATCATACACGCGTGCGAATCGAGGCCCCTACTTAGTAGGATTGGCAGGGTTTAGGATGTGAAGTCGTGAGTGGCTTCACATGGCATGTGGTGCGTGATTTGATCTTTGTGTGGCATGTTAGTTGTGTTATAGCTAGTAGACATGTTAATGTTCTAGATTCGCATGACTTGTATGATACTTGGTTGTATGATGATCTAAGTGATACACCTGGATAATATAGCATGCATATGATCCATTTGAATGTTAACCATGTATGATATATGTGTATGTTTGCTTGAATGGTTTACAACACATAAAGTCACCAACGGGTCAAACAGGTCAACTAGATCAAACATGTCTGTTTTTCTGAAACCTTGAGTCCTTGGTTGTAGTGTACTTAGGGTTTCACATGTTCTCTGTTTGCACGTACTCATATACTTATATGATATAGGTAACCTCTGAAGGTTGTCTGTCCATTCTGTCTGTCAAGTAAAACTCTAAGTGTCTATCACGCATATCAGGTGAGTTCATGCCCCACTCTTTACTTAATCTCTTTTGGGGGAGATAGCATACTGGTAAACAATAAACGCTTTATATATTCAATTTGTGTATAATATTAATATAGTGTTGATATCATGGAAAAGTCCTCACACTTTCGAATTGTTAATATTGAATAGCGGAGAAATTTGGGTAGTACTACTACTGGTCTGACGAGCCCCACCTGTGTGACTCAAGGTCAACCGGGTGCAATTTGTCCTATTGAACATTGTCACGACCTGTTAAGTCTTGACAGGAGGCAACAATGTAACACAGTCAGCTTCAATTGCGAAATCACTATGAGTTAGTATTTATTGTTAATGGACTAGCTATCTGTTACAATGCACTACTTTTATATCTCTATTATTAAACTGCTTATGTTTGAATATCACTCTTGAACCCACCAACCATTGTGTTGACATTTTAGTATGCTATTCTCAGGTTATTAGCTTGCTTTCCATTAGGAGCACTACATGGTTTCACTCGCATTCTAAGACTCGGTCTTCAAGACATTTTTATTGTTTTAATGGTTAATGTTTACTCTTTTGGGTTGGCGCATGTTTTGCCATAGTATACCTTTTTATTTCCTTGGGTTGTTTTACAAAATGCTTCAGCACAGTTTAAAGTTTATACTTTGGTTGATTTTATTTTAATTATGGCATATAGAGTCGTTCTGGGTAACTATTGATTGTGATCCTAGTTTGTTCGCACGTCTCACGGTAAAACTCCGCACATGGATTTTGAGGGTGTGACAGATCGCTATCAGAGCCATTGGTTATAGAGAACTAGGTTGCATACACACTAGACTATAACCGCACATAGTTAGTTACCTGTGCCTTATTCTCATATACTATATACTCATTGCCATACACGTCACACTCTCTGCAGCTTGGCATCATCATCGAGAGCTCCAGGTAAGCAGCCTGAATCACCTTCATGATCTGAATCCCCACCTCCCGCACCTGTACCTGACAATGGACTTGATTGGCCCCGACTAGCTTATCCTCGAGAGGAGATTGACTGGGATCAACCTTTTGCATTGATGAAGCGTGACCCTCCATGAGACTGGAGTTTCTATCCTAGATTCGTTGATCATATTATGTATAGGGAGCGCGTACCTGTTCCGAGGCCCAGGACTAGGAACAATGCCGGCCAACCAATGTCTTAACTCCCATGGACGGTGCAGTCCAACGAGCAACTGATTGCTGCACTGGACACTGAGCAGCATCGAGTCAGGCGGCTCACGGGTGATGTCTGTACACTGTAGCATGAGGTGTACAAACTGAGACATCAACTGGATGAACTCGAGGAACAACACGGGAAGACCCTAAACGGGTGTCACCATATGCAAGATGGTCTCATAGCACTCCGAGGGCGCGTGTGTCACACCCTCAAAATCCACTTACGGAGTTTTACCGCGAGGCGTGTGAACAAACCAGGATCACAGTCAATAGTTACTCAGAACGACTCTATATGCCATAATTATATGAAATTATCCAAAATAAATAAATTAAAGAGTGCGGAAGCGTTTTGAAAACTAACCCAAAGTACTAAAAGTATATTTGTGGCAAAACACGTGCCAATCCCAAAAGAGTAACAATAACTATTAAAATGGTAAAATTGTCTTGAAGACCGCGTCATAGAATGCAGTGGACCATGCAGTGCTCCTGTGGCAAGCAAGCTAATGACCTGAGAATAGCATACTATAAATGTCAACACGATGGTTGGTGAGTTCAAGAGATATTCAAATATAAACAGTTTAATAATAGTGATGTACAAGTAGCATATTGTAACAGATAGCTAGTCCTTAACAATAAATATTATTTAATAGTGATTTCGCAATTGAAGCTGACTGTGTTACGTTGTTGCATCCTGCCACGACTTAACACGTCGTGACAATGTTCACTAGGACAACTTGCACCGGTTGACCTCGAGTCACACAGGTGGAGCTCGTCAGACCCAGTAGTACAACCCAAATTTCCCCGCTAATCAATATTAACAATTCGAAAGTGTGAGGACTTTCCATGATATCAACACTATATAATATTGTACACAACTTAAATATATAAAGCGTTCGTGATTTACCAGTATGCTATCTCCCCCAAAGAGAGTAAATAAAAAGTGGGGCATGAACTCACCTGATATGCATTTAGATACACAGAGTTTGACTTGTCAAACAGAATAGACAGACAACCTTCAGAGGTTACCTAGATCATATAAGTGCATGAGTACGTGTAATCAAAGAACATGTGAAACCCTAAGTACACTACAACCAAGGACTCAAGATTTCAAACAAAACAGACAATGTTTGACCTAGTTGACCATTTGACCCGTTCGTGACTTTATGTGTTGTAAACCATTCAAGTAATCATACACATCTGTTATGTATTGTTAATCATTCAAATAGATCATATGTATGCTATATCATCCAGGTGTAACACTTAGATCATCATTCAACCAAGTATCATACAAGTCATGCGAATCTAGAACATTAACATAACCACAAGTTATACACAACTAACATGTCACACAGGGATCAACCACTCACTACATGCCATGTGAAGCCACTCACGACTTCACATCCTAAACCCTGCCAATCCTACTAAGTAGGGGCCTCAGATTCGCACGCGTGTATGATGATCATAACCATATTCATTATCCATATGCATTGCATTCAACAACATTCCAACAATCAATTACCAGTCCCAAACATGATGTCCTACTACTAAACAACATCCAAATCATTCATGATCATAAATGTCCAAATATCATTCATGATTACCCCGGCATTACATACAACCAAATTACCATGTTCTACCACATCAGAATCTATCCATGATCATACTAACATGTTCCTAACATCCCAAACATGTTCAAGCTATCATTTTTCAGACTTTAGGAAAATAAAGTTTCCCTTTTGGGAAAGTACATCCCAACAACTATCAAGCATCCAATGTATTCATGAATTCATCATAATTATACAATTTCAAGCTCCACACAATATCTAGACATGATCAACAACACCTAAACACCATAATCTAACAATCTTCATAAACAAAAGTTTCTACTTTTGGCAAGCTATGAACCACAACATCAAATTAGGATTTCTAGCATTCATAACAACAATCTAGCATCTAATCATCATCATGAATTCATCCATAATATCATACCATCCATAATCAACATTACATGCAAAATAAAGTTACTATCTTAGTAACCTATGAACAATGCATCAAAATCCAACTTTCTTGCATAATCAATGTATTCTAACATTCATACAACCTATTAATCATCAAACATTCATCAAACAATCATCCATCATGCATAATCATAGCATTTTCGAATTAGGGTTTGCTTCATATCCAAGTTCATGATCAATCCACTAAAAACATAAAATTCATGCATAATCGACATTAACTAACATGTATACAATCTAACTAACATACTAACATCATCAACCAACATCAATTTCAACTCCATGAAGGCCAATTCACGAATTAGGGTTCGGCCCTAAACAAAAACTCACAAAAACATGAAAAATCTAACCTTTAAACGTGTTATAGCTTGTAATTGATGATTCCAACAAGTTATGCCTTGAAATCGATCCAATTCGTGTTCCCTTGCTTGTTCTTGGCTGATTTCGCAATGGTGAGGGGGTTTAGAGGAGTGTTGCGGCCGAATGGGTGGGATTTGGGTTTGGGATTTGTTTTATTTATTTTAATTTACACATTTACCCTTTTAACCCTTGTAATTTGTATTTTATAAAAAACTAAGCTTTAAACTCTTTGTAAAGTGTTTTTAACTTCATAATATAAGATATAAACTTATGAAAATCATTATATATCTTATCTTTATAAAAACACAAGACATACAAATAAATAGGCACGTTTCCGCGTTACGCGATAAATTTTCTAATTAACCTTTTAAAAATGTGTAAACACATAAACATAATCCAGTACTCACCTAATCACTTAGACTCACACCAAATTAACATTATCCATTATTATTAGGTCACCAACATTAAACGACAACTAGTGTGTGCTCACGACACGTGTATACAAGACTTAACGGAACTAACGGAGTTTGGTAACGGAAATTTACCGGATGTCACATTATCCCCATGTTGAAAGAACTTTCTTCCCGAAAATTGTGTTACATGGTGAGAGTGTTCCATCACTGGTCTACTGCATTGGCACACAGAAATCGAAATCGAGTGAGTTTTGGATGAGTTGTCACATCATCCCCATGTTGAAAGAAATTTCGTCCCGAAATTTAAATCAATACCTTCGTCTGCTGGCATCGTCACTTCGAATAGTTGAGGGTACTTCAGCTTCATTTGATCTTCCCGTTCCCATGTGAATTCCGGTTCACGTCGCGAATTCCAACGGATTTTAACAATAGGTATCTTGCTTTGCTTAAGTGTTTTCACCTCACGGTCCATCACCTCCACTGGTTCTTCAATAAAACGCAATTGTTCATCCACTTGAATTTCTTCTAGTGGTACGACCGTCGTTTCATCAGTTATGCACTTCTTCAGGTTTGACACGTGAAATACATCATGAATTCCACTTAGCGAATCAGGTAGGGCTAATCGATAGGCTACTGGACCTATTCTTTCCACTATCTCAAATGGTCCAACGTACCTCGGATTTAGTTTCCCTCGTTTGCCGAAGGGAACTACGCCTTTCTGTGGTGAGACTTTCAACAAAACCTTGTCACCAACCTGAAACTCTAAAGGTTTTCGTCTCTTGTCAGCATAACTCTTTTGTCTGTCTCGCGCTGCAGCCATACGGTTCCGTATCTGTATAATCTTCTTAGTCGTCTCATGAATTAACTCGGGACCTGTTATCTGACTATCACCAATTTCTGCCCAGCAAACTGGTGATCTACATTTTCTCCCATACAGCGCCTTGAAAGGTGCTGCCTCTATGCTAGTATGATAACTGTTGTTATTAGAAAACTCCACCAATGGCAGGTGAATTTCCCAGTTATTCCCGAAGTCAATCACACAAGCACGTAGCATATCTTCCAACGTCTGTGTAGTAAGCTCACTCTGACCATCCGTCTGTGGATGATATGCAGTACTCATATCCAACCGTGTACCCAAAGATTTCTGCAACGATTGCCAGAAATGTGACGTGAAACGAGCGTCACGATCGCAAATAATTGAGATCGGTACACCATGTCTCGAAACGATCTCTTTAAGGTACAATCGGGTTAATTTCTCCATCTTAACCGTTTCCTTAATTGCAAGGAAGTGAGCAGACTTTGTCAATCAATCCACAATAACCCATATCGTGTCACAACCAGTACTAGTCCGGGGTAGCTTAGTAATAAAATCCATGGATTTGTTCCCATTTCCACATTGGAATCTCGGGTTGTTGTGACAGGATCAGTGATCACAAGTTTGACGTATCTGAATATAGAGCAGCGGAATACTAACACGAATTAGACAAATTGTAGCAAGCAATCGATACTTGTAAGCATTAAGATCGCATACGGTTATAGGGAGAGAATATGAATTTCTGATTTCAAGGAATGTTTATAGATGTAGAATATTTCTAATCAAATCAATTAAACATTCCATTCAATTGCTCAAATCACCCATGATTACAATAGGTTGTCACTCCTTATATAGAGTGCAACAGTCACTGCTGTTATCACGGAAAGTGACAACTGGCAGATCCAATACAGAAATAACTAATTCTTAACAAACTACTGAAATGTTCACAACTACTGAGAACATATCAGCAGGTTAAGTACAAAATATAAAACTACTGAAACTACAACGACTGAAGAACAAACTCTTCAGTCGTTTTACAAAACTACTGAAACATAAAACATAAAACATAAAACTACTGATATCACAACTACTGAAGAAGTACTCTTCAGCAGTTGTGACAAACTACTGAGGCTTCAGTACTTGGTCTTCAGACTTTGACCTTCAGGCGTTTCATCAGCTGATGACTTCAGTAGATATCATCAGCTGATGTCTTCAGTCTTTGTCTTCAGACTTTGTACATCAGTTGTTGATCTTCAGCACTTGTGAACTCTTCAGCTGTTGTGCTTCAGTACTTTGGTCTTTCAGCTTCAGCACTTGATCTTCAGCTGTTGAAGTCTTCAGCACTTGTCAAACTACTGATGAGGCTTTCAACAGTTGTTGTGATACCGTGTGGGACTTAGAGGTTTTCTGATCTTGGTCATTGGTTCTTTTGGTCCAACCTCCCCCTGAACCAATGCAGCCAAAACCTCTAACTTATTTAAACTCCCTATTGATGGCAAAAATGTTGGTCTTTTTTCTTCTTGATCAGTAGAGAAGATGACCCATGTACGCTCTGGCCTGGGAAGAACTCAAATATTTGTTTGGCAGAGTATGAATGGGAACTCTGTTTTGGGGAACTGGACACAGAGTTGTTATCCCATTCATGAGATTCACTTCCCCATAATGAGTCTGTATGACTCACGGACATAGGCCTCAAGGAGAACAATGTGTTCCTCTTGAGAGAGTTCTTCAGCTCCTCCTTCGAAGAAGAACTCTGGACCATAGTACTCTGATAAGTACTTCATGGTCCTGCCATTCTTTAGCTCCACCGTAGTTACCTCCCTGTATACAAATTCATCCGGATGGTTGCCTTCAAGGAGTAATGGAGCTCATTCTTTTGGATGTCTTCAAGCTTTTTGTATAACAACCCCTTCTTAATCATCTTGTTTTCTAGTAAGGCTTGAGGGTCTTCTTTGCTTGGTGAGCTTTCTTGAATTCATCAATGATTTCCAAGGTGAGACTACAACGGCCAGCATGATGGTAGATTCTATTGTTTTTCGTACTTGGCCGTTGTATCTGTGTGGGATAGTTCTTTTATGGATTCTAGAACTCACCCTGGGGTCTGGCCATACTCTCACTCTCTCCCTCTGATACTGAAAGGTGGTCTGAGAGTGTACAGCCTTTGAGCATGCCCTTTCATGGCTTGAATAGATGATGACTGAGGAAATTCCTTGTCAACCATCTTCAACAGTTGCTCATCGTGCTGTTTCTGCTGTTCTTCTTCTTCTATTTTGACTCTGACCATTCCCTTTGAGAGTCGGGTGTGATCATGGATTGACTCTGGGGCTTTGGTAGCTTCAGAACAGCAGAGAGTGGCAGACTATCATCTCATCCTCTTCTTTAATTCTTCTAGCCTCAACACCTTCTCTTCTTCTTCTTGGGTGCATCATCGGCTGTTGGTTTAGAGGGTGAGGGAATTGGTTTTGTGGGTTGTGGTTTTGGTAGTTTTGATGTGGGAATGTTGACAGGCTGTTCTAGCTTTGGATGTGAGTTGGCTTTTGACTGTTTGGCTAGTTCAGTCTGCTCCCAGCACCAGCTTCATTTAAAACTTCAACAATTAAACCTTTTGTATATTCTTCAGACGAACAGATCTGGTGGTATTGCCAGATATGTCCTGGACCAAGCTTTGATCTGATCAATGATCTTCCAAGATGTTTTGCTATAACTGATCATGATCTCCAGCCTTTCTCTTTTGACACATCATAACTTGACCATCTTGATTGATTTCTTCAATCTCTAGTCTTCTGATTCAGAATAAGTTTTTCAGTGTCATGGCCTTGCCTAAACAACTGATCAATGAGTTATCCATGATCTGCTGGTCGGCATCAGCCTTATTTCACCATCAGCTCCAAGCTTCTCTTTTGCATCCTTCTTCTTTTTGTATGTGACATGAAAGTCTTTTGAATTTCAGTCACTTTCTCCATGTAGCCTCCTCCTTCTCTTTTTCCTTCTCTTTCAGTTCCCAACCAAATCCTCAGTTTCCATACTGTCTCTTCTGTTTCTTCTCCTTCTCGTTCCTCTTTCTTTTACCTTCACTGCGGAATAGGGAGAGAATATGAATTTCTGATTTCTAGGAATGTTTATAGATGTAATATTTCTAATCAAATCAATCAAACATTCCATTCAATTGCTCAATCACCCATGATTACAATAGGTTGTCACTCCTTATATAGAGTGCAACAGTCACTGCTGTTATCACGGAAAGTGACAACTGGCAGATCCAATACAGAAATAACTAATCTTAACAAACTACTGAAATGTTCACAACTACTGAGAACATATCAGCAGGTTAAGTACAAAATATAAAACTACTGAAACTACAACGACTGAAGAACAAGCTCTTCAGTCGTTTTACAAAACTATGAAACATAAAACATAAAACATAAAACTACTGATATCACAACTACTGAAGAAGTACTCTTCAGCAGTTGTGACAAACTACTGAGGCTTCAGTACTTGGTCTTCAGACTTTGACCTTCAGGCGTTTCATCAGCTGATGACTTCAGTAGATATCATCAGCTGATGTCTTCAGTCTTTGTCTTCAGACTTTGTACATCAGTTGTTGATCTTCAGCACTTGTGAACTCTTCAGCTGTTGTGCTTCAGTACTTTGGTCTTTCAGCTTCAGCACTTGTTCTTCAGCTGTTTGAAGTTCTTCAGCAAGGTGCAAACTTAGCTGATGAGGCTTTCAACAGTTGTGTGTGATACCGTGTGGGACTTAGAGGTTTTCTGATCTTGGCTCATTGGTTCTTTTGGTCCAACAAACTCCCCCTGAACCAATGCAGCCAAAACCTCTAACTTATTTAAACTCCCACTTATTGATGGCAAAAATGTTGGTCTTTTTCCTTCTTGATCAGTAGAGAAGATGACCCATGTACGCTCCGGCCTGGGAAGAACCTCAAATATTTGTTTGGCAGAGTATGAATGGGAACTCTGTTTTGGGGAACTGGACACAGAGTTGTTATCCCATTCATGAGATTCACTTCCCCATAATGAGTCTGTATGACTCACGGACATAGGCCTCAAGGAGAACAATTTGTTCCTCTTGAGAGAGTTCTTCAGCTCCTCCTTCGAAGAAGAACTCTGGACCATAGTACTCTGATAAGTACTTCATGGTCCTGCCATTTTTAGCTCCACCGTAGTTACCTCCCTGTATACAAATTCATCCGGATGGTTGCCTTCAAGGAGTAACTGGAGCTCATCTTTTGGATGTCTTCAAGCTTTTTGTATAACAACCCCTTCTTAATCATCTTGTTTTCTAGTAAGGCTTGAGGTGTCTTCTTTGCTTGGTGAGCTTTCTTGAATTCATCAATGATTTTCCAAGGTGAGACTACAACGGCCAGCATGATGGTAGATTCTATTGTTTTTCGTACTTGGCCGTTGTATCTGTGTGGGATAGTTCTTTTATGGATTCTAGAACTCACCCTGGGGTCTGGCCATACTCTCACTCTCTCCCTCTGATACTGAAAGGTGTGTCTGAGAGTGTACAGCCTTTGAGCATGCCCTTCATGGCTTGAATAGATGATGACTGAGGAAATTCCTTGTCAACCATCTTCAACAGTTGCTCATCGTGCTGTTTCTGCTGTTCTTCTTCTTCTATTTTGACTCTGACCATTTCCCTTTGAGAGTCGGGTGTGATCATGGATTGACTCTGGGGCTTTGGTAGCTTCAGAACAGCAGAGAGTGGCAGACTATCATCTTCATCCTCTTCTTCTACTTCTTCTAGCCTCACACCCTTCTCTTCTTCTTCTTGGGTGCATCATCGGCTGTTGGTTTAGAGGGTGAGGGAATTGGTTTTGTGGGTTGTGGTTTTGGTAGTTTTGATGTGGGAATGTTGACAGGCTGTTCTAGCATTTTGGATGTGAGTTTGGCTTTTGACTGTTTGGCTAGTTCAGTCCTGCTCCCAGCACCAGCTTCATTTAAAACTTCAACAATTAAACCTTTTGTATATTCTTCAGACGAACAGATCTTGGTGGTTATTGCCAAGATACTGTCCCTGGACCAAGCTTTGATCTCGATCAATGATCTTCCAAGATGTTTTGCTATAAATCTGATCATGATCTCCACCTTTCTCTTTCTGACACATCATAACTTGACCATCTTGATTGGATTTCTTCAATCTCTAGTCTTCTGATCTCAGAATCAAGTTTTTCAGTGTCATGGCCTTGCCTAAACAACTGATCAATGATGTTATCCATTGATCTGCTGTGTTCGGCATCAGCCTCTTTCACCATCAGCTCCAAGGCTTTCTTTTTTCATCCTTCTTCTTTTTCTTGTATGTGACATGAAAGTCTTTTGAACTTTCAGTCACTTTCTCCATGGTAGCCTCCTCCTTCTCTTTTTCCTTCTCTTTCTCAGTCTCCTCAACCAACTCCTCAGTTTCCACTACTGTCTCTTCTGTTTCTTTCTCCTTCTCTTTCCTCTTTCTTTTACCTTTCACTGCTGAACTCTCCCCCTTTTTGGGTGCATTGGTTGCAGGGAATTGAGTAGCAGAAAGTTGTTTGCTCAGAACATTCTCACCATGGGTTGTAAGACAGAAGAAAGTCTCTCATCAACAGTTTTGATCACCAATTCAGTTAGCTGTGGGGTGATGAGAGATAGGGGATTTTGAAGGATAGCAGCCAGTGCTCAGGGGGGTTCTGTCCTGAGGAATGGTGCCAGAACAGAGGCAGGTGGCTGAGATTTTGTGAGTGGTTGTGTGTTTAGGAGACCTTCAGAGGAAGGTGCCATCTGTTGGGTGATGTGGTGGCAGATGGTCTTACTCCTTGAGAGAGTTGGTCAAGTAGGTTTTGCAGTCTTGACTTCCTCCTCTAGGATCGTGTTCTGGGCAAGAACATCATAGAAGAAGCCCAGGTCATCATCAGCATATGCTGAATCACCTGACCTCCTGCTTGTAGCAGGATATACATGCTCTGGGTGTAGACCAGATGTAGCATGTGCCCCTTTGTCTGGAACTGGGGACTTCCAGCCTCAGGACGTTGTCCTTCATCGGCTGTTGCCTCTGGTGAGGTCTTAGTTATGTTACCACCTCAGTCTGATCATTTGCTGATTCAGAAGAGTGGCAGCCTCACAGAAGTTCTTATCTCCATATCAACACCAGGAGATAGAACAGTTAAACCCCTGTGCTGTGGGTTCTCAGGTGCACTGTATTCCTCCCCTCAATTGTAGAGGTATTCCCAGTGGTAAGTGGTTTCTGGGGAGGGGGTGAGGAGTGCAATTGAGTCAGCACTTGTGCAACTATTAAAGTTGGGCTGTGAGGGGCGGTTGGTTGGGGTACAGGGAAGAAGCAGTGTGCACCTGGGGTGGATGGTGCTCTTCAATGGCAATCTCCTCAAGTGAGGAAGATCCCAGATAAGTAGGTGCCCCTTGGGTTGCTGCAGGTTCTGTTGAGAGGAAGCCTGAGCGGCTGTGGCTGGAGGAGTCATTGTATCCACTAGGGGGTTTGGACTAGTGGATATATCCTGCGTTTGTTGTGCAGGAGCATCCTCAGGGGACTCAATTCCTGAGTAGCCTTTTTGGGTTTCTTTTGTGGTGGGTTTGGTGGGGACATTGGATTTGGAGGTGGTGGCTGTGGGTTCCAGCTGCGTGGGTTTTCGCAGCTTGGCAGCCAGTTTGAGTGTCCGGTCGGAGTTGTGCCGGGAGTATACTTCGGGCAAAACAGCCGTAGCAGGGACTCCCAAGCCAACAAGTCCCTCAGCATTAAGCTGGTCTATTATAATGGCCATGATGAACCGTGGATAGAGTATCCAACGGTTGGCAGTTAATTTTTGAGCCATATCTTTGAGCTCTGAAAATATTAATTCGGAAAAGTTCAGTGGTTGTTGCTCAAGGATAGAATACAATACCTGCTGCCATTTGGTGGACATTTGATCCCAAGACGATGTCTTAGGGGCCAAAATACTGACCATGTGAAAGATCAGGCGCTCAGCGTCATTGAAGTGTTTCTTCATGATGGTTGTGGCACTGAGATCACCTTGATATCCATGCTGAGCAAATGATAGATCTATGGTGCCCTTCGGATATCCAGCAGGAGAGGTAGCATCACTCAGGTGAAGAATTTTTCGGATTGTTGCAGGAGTAATCACTACTTCTTTGTTGTTGACTACAGACCGGAGGGATCGTGTGTTGCTCTCCTCAGTAGTAACATTAACGTTCATCCAAAATTGGTTCAAGGATTCGGCATGTAAAACGGGGTTCAGAAGGAATGCCTTGTTGTATGGGGACTGAACCATAAGATCGATAGCATTATCGAACTTAGTCCAGATCGGCGATTTTGTGAGGTAGGCAACACAGTTGTGTCGCGGTTTATTTGCAAAGACGCCATGGAAATTTGTTGGAGAGGAACGTTAGGTTTGAAGAAGATGAAGTATGGAGAGCTCAGGTTAAGGGTATATATAGGGTACGGGTGAGGAAATGACTGAAGGATGTGGTGTTAGTCATCAGTAGTTTTAAACGACCGTTGACATGGTATTATCCTTTCAGACGTTGAAACAGCTGAAGTCGCGGTGTTAGGCATCAGTAGTTTAGAAAACTACTGAAGACCGTGGTTTTGACTTCAGGTGATTGAAACAACTGAGGACATGGTGTTTGTCATCAGTAGTTATGAAACTACTGAAGACAGTGGTTTAGTCATCAGCTGTTGTAAACAACTGAAGACTTGGTATTAGTCATCAGTAGTTATAAAAACTACTGAAGACGTGGTTTTGCTTCAGTTGTTTAAAATGAAACAGCAGTGGTACAAACGACTGAGGAGAAAGTCTCGTCAGCTGTTTTCGTCAATTCTTAGCTTTTCAGCTGTTTCAAACTGTCCTCAACACATTCATCAGTCTTTATGGCTGATTTCAGTTGTTTCATAGGACATCAGTACTTATCTGTTTTTACTGATTTCAGTAGTTATGACTACATCAGTAGTTGTAACTACTTCAGTAGTTTAGAACAGATGAAGTACTTCAGTACTTGTGAGAACTTTTAGCCTTCAGTAGTTATAAAAACTACTGAGGTTAAAAGAGCTCATCAGTACTTATATGTGACAGGCACTCATGATCATCAATATGAATTACTGAGATCATCAGTAGTTGTCACCTATTCTAGCTGCAGCATACCAAGCCTTAACACCAGGTTTTGGAAAGTTGAACTATCCAAAGGCTTAGTAAAATGTCTGCAAGCTCATCAGCACTGGGCACAAACTTAGGATCAATCAGACCTTTTTCAAAACAATCTCTTATAAAATGATGTCTGATCTCTATATGTTTGGTCCTAGAGTGCTGGACTGGATTTTTGACAATGCAAAGAGCTGAAGCACTATCCATTAACAATGGAGTCTTAGTCTCTGTAATGCCATAATCCAAAAGTGGTTTTGAAGCCAGAGTACCTGAGATGTACAGCTTGCAGCAGCAATGTACTCAGCTTCCGCAGTGGATGTAGCAACTGAGGTCTGTTTCTTGCTCTGCCAAGAAATCAAGCAGTTGCCTAGGAATTGGCATCCACCAGAAGTTGATTTCCTGGTCAACTTACACCCTGCATAGTCACTGTCAGAAAAAGCAACTAATTTACCAGAATGGTTGGTAGAATACCATAAACCTAGAGATGGAGTGCCTTGCAGATATCTAAAGATCCTCTTGACTGCAATCAGATGAGACTCTTTAGGTGCAGCCTGAAATCTAGCACAAACACATGTAGCAACATAATATCTGGTCTAGAAGCTGTTAAATACATCAAGGACCCAATCATACATCTGTAAAGTGTTTCATCAACCACTTTACCTTTCTGATCTAAGTCCAGTTGTGTGGTGCTGCTCATGGGAGTAGAACAGGGCTTACAGTTTTGTAAATCAAACTTTTGCAAAAGATCTTTTGTATATTGGATTGATGAATAAAAATTCCATCAGCCTTTTGTTTGATTTGCAACCCCAGAAGAACTGTAATTCTCCCATGGCACTCATTTCAAACTTCTGTTGCATCAACTTTGTAAAGGCATCACACAACTTTGGATCAGAGGATGCAAAAATGATATCATCTACATAAATTTGAACAAGTAGATTATGCTGCCCAGCTTTCTTAATAAATAAAGTCTTGTCTATGGAGCCTCTAGTGAAATTGTTTTCCAGAAGAAAGTTTGATAATGTCTCATACCAGGCTCTGGGAGCTTGTTTTAACCCATAAAGAGCTTTATCAAGCTTATACACCCAATTAGGATGTTTGTTGTCCTCAAAGCCTGGAGGTTGACATACATAAACCTCTTCTTTAACTTTCCATACAAAAATGCACTTTTGACATCCATTTGAAAGACTTTAAGTTTTTGATAAGCAGCATAAGCTAAAAACAATCGAATTGCTTCCAGTCTGGCTACAGGGGCAAAGGTTTCATCATAATCAATACCTTCTTCTTGTGCAAACCCCTGAACAACCAGTCTGGCCTTGTTCTTAACAATAAGCCCATTTTCATCAGTTTTGTTCCTAAACACCATTTAGTGCCTATTGCACACTTACCTGGAGGTAGAGGAACCAGTTCCCACACTTGCTGTTTCTTGAACTGAAGAAGCTCAAGCTGCATGGCATCAACCCATCCATTGTCCTTTAAAGCAATGTGATAATTCTTTGGCTCTTGCTGACTGATGAAGAGAGCATAGAAGCAGAAATTTGACAATTGACTTCTTGTTGATACTCCAGCAGTGATATCACCAATGATTTGAGACATGGGGTGATTCTTCAGATCTTGATACACAATGAGATCTGTGCAAGTGTTTGTAGCCGGTTCAGCAGCAACAGATGGTGATGGTGAATCATTTCCTTGAAACCAATCAGTGGATGGTAATTCAAAGGAAGTTGAATTCGAAGAAATCTCATCAGCATTTGTTGTGGATGGTGCTACTGGCGCTACAGGAACATCAGGTCTAGTTGACTCAGGCAGCTGATCACTAAACCTGAAGAGGTGAGTACTGCAATCATCATCATCATCAGCAGTACCACCAGGTGGTGAACTGTTGACAGGAGCAACAGCAGGAGTTTGATAAGGAACATATTGCAGTATGTCCAGATCAAATAACTCCACAGGACTTTGTGGAATCTTGTCCTTTGGAGATTCATTAAACTTAACATGTAGAGTTTCTTCAACCATTGTTCTGCAGTTGAAGACTCTGTATGCTTTGCAAGTAGATGAATAACCAACAAAGTATCCTGCATCCACCTTAGGATCAAATTTGTGGAGTTGATCCTTTGGTTGAGAATAAAACAGGGACACCAAATGCTTTGAAAAATGAAATCAGTGGAGCCAAATGATGGAGAACTTCATATGGAGTCTTCATCAACCTCTGATTTACTAACACTCTATTTTGCACATAACAAGCTGTGTTGACAGCTTCAGCCCAAAAGGTCAATGGCAAACCTGAGTCAGCCAGCATGGACCTTGCAGCTTCAATGAGGGTCCTGTTCTTTCTCTCCACTACTCCATTTTGTTCCGGAGTCCTTGGAATGCTGAACTGCCTTTTGATTCCCTTTGAGAGATAGAAGTCATCAAGTGTATGATTTCTGAACTCAGTTCCATTATCACTCCTGATACACTTGACTGGAAGGGAATACTGCTTCTCAATGTACAGCACAAAGTGGATAATCTTCTGAGCAGCCTCATCCTTTGAATGTAGAAAGAAAGTCCATACAAATCTGGAGTAATCATCCACAATTACCAGACAGTATCTCTTCTTTGCCATGCTCATTACTCTCACAGGACCAAATAGATCCATATGCAGTAATTGCAAGCAGGCAGTGGACTTGGACACTTCAATAGGAGGAAATGAGACCTTGTGCTGTTTTCCTTTTAAACAAGCAGTGCAGTTTTTTCACAGTGAACTCCTTTATTGGTAAGCCTCTGACTAAACTATGGTGGCTAAGCTGATTCATGTTTTTGAGATTAACATGACCAAGCCTCCTGTGCCATAGTTTAGATTCTTGAGAAGAGGCTTTGGAAAATAGGCAAGGATTACCTTTGAGATCTATTTCTTAGAGAGATCTAAGGCATACACTCTTCCTGTCCTGTTGGCTTTCAGGAGAGTGTGATCATCCAACACCTTGTCAATCAAGGGCAAAACTTTGGATGACAGAATCCTACAGTTTTGACTTGTGAAAAGGGCAACATGGCCTTTATCACACATTTGACTGACACTCAAGAGGTTGTACTTGAGATTTTCCACATGATTAACATCATCAAATTTGATTTCTCCATTGGAGACAAAGCCCTTACCGATGATGTAACCCCTAGCATCATTGCCAAAAGAGACAAATCCCTTCTTTCCTTGAGAGTAGTCATGAAGAAGAGAGATGTTCCAGTCATGTGCATGGATCCCCACTGTCTACATACCAGATGCTATTTTGGCATGTTGAAGAACCCTGCAATAATAAACAATCAGTTAGTTTTAGAGACCCAAACCTTTTGGTTTGGGCCTGGTCTCATCAATAGATGGTAAACTAGCATGTTTATTTGTAACAACAGCCTGAGAGGAAGAAGATGGTGCAGAAGAGGAGTCCTTTGGCTTAGACCTCCTTTTCTGTGGTTTCAACATAGGAGAATCTAGTTGGTTAACTCTACCCAACAGATGTTGTACCATCATCACCAGCTGTGTCTGATTTTGTGATAAAGCTTTCAGCTCATCAGACACATTGCTAGTGGAGTTAGATAAGGTCCTATGTTGCACCTTCTTCTTTGAGCACCTCAGCTGTCACCTGTTTAACTCCTTCCTTTTTGGATTGCTTTAAGGACTTAAGGGTTACAGGATTTGATGTTGCTGATACAAATGTGGTCTCAAACTCAGTTTTCATTTTTACCATTTTCTCATTAATTTCTTCCTTTTGTTTGAGTTTGGAACCTCTTTTGTACCAACAATCATCTGTAAGATGATTGAACAAACCACATACTTCACATGGTTTCTTCTTCATCTTAGGTTGATCATTAACTAAAGATGGTGAAGCAACAGAAGACTTGTTCTTCAATGCTTTGGAAGCATTGGTTGCTTTCTTGACAGCATCTTTAGTAGTCTTCAAACTCTTTCTACTGCCAGTTTCTTCTCTTCAGTACTGACAGCAGTTGAAGTTTGAACTTCAGGAGTTGAATCCTGCTCTCCAGTCCTTTCAGGACCTTCAGGATTGACTCCTGAGTTGATCAACTTATTGATCATGTGAATGTCAGCATTTGGACCATCAACATCAGCTGATAGGTTCAAAGAGGACTTGATACTGACTGCTACTTCTGATTGTGCTGTATCAGAAGGTAGATCACATGACTTGATGGATTGGTTATCACTCTCACCATCAGATTCTACCTCTGCTCTTGGGGTAAAATCTGTAGGTGGAGCAGTGTGATTGTAACCAATTCCAAACTTCACATTTGAAGCAGATTGCTTACTAAGAAGCATTTCAAAACCTTTGCATGATTGTACCCATCTATCACACTCGACCTGGGTAACTGCAAGGGTTTCTTTGAGATCTTTGTACTTCTCTAGAAGTACATCTTCTCTAGCCTTATCATCAATTATTTTGCAATTCAGTTTATAAACCTCATCATTTTTATCTTTGAGCACAACTCAAACTCAGCTTTGTTTTTGGAAATTTCTTGTTCTAGCTCAATGTTCTTATTAATTAAAGCTACATTTGCTTCTCTAATGGAAGCAAATGCTGCTATGCATTGTTCAGAACATAATTTGGCTTTTGCCTCAGAGGATACCTGTGATACCTGAGGTGTAGAGGCATGGAAGATGAAGTATCAGCAGACTCAAAGCCATAAGAGCTAGATTCCCAAAGGGACTGTCACCACCATGTTGACCAGCACCTGAGAACAGTTGATCATGACAGACAAGTCATCTGGTAAACTGCTCCAGTCAACAACTCTGGGGTGAAGAAGCTGTGTTGTTGAGATGAAGGTTGTTGATGAGATGGGGAAGGCTGAGGTTCTGGTAATGCATGAGGTTGTGGTGTCATAGGAACTTGAACTTGACTTGACTGTGGCATGTAATAACAAGGGTACTGATAAGGCATTTGACCTGAGGAACAAAATATGCCGGAGATTGTTGTTGAGGATGATGACTAGATGTGACAGGATGTTGCCCTCTGTTTTGTTGACTGTTGCCAGGAAAAGTCACAAAGGGTGCAGTAGAGTTTGATCCAGTTGATCTACACTCTCTTGCAAAGTGTCCAAGCCGTTGGCATTTGTGACACCTCAACTTGCTCTTGTCAAAACCAACTTTGGTTTTGCCAGAAAGTCCTGGGAATTTTCTTCCAGTTCTTTTGTAGAACTTCTGAGATCTGATATTTATCAAGGCCATTTGGCTCAAAATATCCATCTCTTCTAAGTCATCATCTGCAATCCCCTTGAGATCATCCATGATGAAACATAAATTGTCATTATTACCTCCAGTAAACTGACCATCAACACTTACAAATGCAGGATTAGAAGTGCTCGAAGAGAAATTAATATGCTCATCATACTGGCATTCAGATGCAGCATATTCTGACTCATGACCCACCAAGGCAGTGTGCCTTGAATAAAGTCTTCAGTGAGCTTTCCAGATGAAGACAGCTTTCTTTTGTTCTATCTCTCTCTCAAAGTGAGCAATTTCCCATGGAGTTGGGTGAGAGATAGTTTGTCCAAACTTGCACTGGAGCGTAGGACAATAGTATATGTGTCCCATCTCTCAGGCAGTGATCTGAGAAATCTGTTATTCATCTGAATATTGGTGTATTCAAGTTTGACCATTTTTAGTTCAGAGATCAAACAAGAAAACGCTCATATTGTTGAGTCAGTGTCTCACCTTTCTATGAGAGAATGTCTCATATTGTTGGGCAAGAATTTCTCTATTATTTGCCAAGACCTCATCAGTTCCTCCAAATTGTTCTTTCAAAGCAATCCAGAGGTCATGGGCAGTTTCATGATGCATTAGCCCAGAATAGATTTCATGGGCAAAGCCATGGCCAGAATTCATGGGCTTTTGCATCAATCTCAAGCAACTTTTTATCCTCATCTGAGTATTGCTCCCTCCTCTTCGGAACCATTTGATTGGTTTCCGGGTTATTCACCATAGGCTTGTGTGGACCATGTACCACAGATGTCCAACACCCTGCGCTGTTAACAGACAGGTGATGGAGCATACGTCTTTGCCATATGTTATACTCATTCCTAACCAGCATAGGGGGCTTGGTTGAGGAACCAGTATTGTGAGGATCATTGGAGGGAGTGGTCATTTTCAGTTCAAAAACAGTTTAGTTCAAGTTTAAAAAGTTTTAGACAAACCACAACAAACTCAATGAGAACCAAGAAAAGATCTCAGGATGAATGAGCAGAAATACAGAAAAACTCTATAACCGTTTCTTGCAAAAACAAAAGCTAATTCAATCAAACTTGGATCTTGAATAGCAGTTTCAATGATCAATTATTAGATCGATCAATGATTAACCGCTCTGATACCATTTGACAGGATCAGTGATCACAAGTTTGATGTATGAATATAAAGCAGCGGAATACTACACGAATTAGACAAATTGTAGCAAGCAATCGATATTGTAGCGTTAAGATCGCATACGGTTATAGGGAGAGAATATGAATTTCTGATTTCTAGGAATGTTTTAGATGTAGAATATTTCTAATCAAATCAATTAAACATTCCATTCAATTGCTCACAAATCACATGATTACAATAGGTTGTCACTCCTTATATAGAGTGCAACAGTCACTGCTGTTATCACGGAAAGTGACAACTGGCAGATCCAATACAGAAATAACTAATTCTTAACAAACTACTGAAATGTTCACAACTACTGAGAACATATCAGCAGGTTAAGTACAAAATATAAAACTACTGAACTACAACGACTGAAGAACAAGCTCTTCAGTCGTTTTACAAAACTACTGAAACATAAAAATAAAACATAAAACTACTGATATCACAACTACTGAAGAAGTACTCTTCAGCAGTTGTGACAAACTACTGAGGCTTCAGTACTTGGTCTTCAGACTTTGACCTTCAGGCGTTTCATCAGCTGATGACTTCAGTAGATATCATCAGCTGATGTCTTCAGTCTTTGTCTTCAGACTTTGTACATCAGTTGTTGATCTTCAGCACTTATGAACTCTTCAGCTGTTGTGCTTCAGTACTTTGGTCTTTCAGCTTGAGCACTTGATCTTCAGCTGTTGAAGTCTTCAGCACTTGTCAAACTACTGATGAGGCTTTCAACAGTTGTTTGATACCGTGTGGACTTAGAGGTTTTCTGATCTTGGCTCATTGGTTCTTTTGGTCCAACATGTTGTAACAGTCCGGATGGTTTTTGACATTCTACTTTTACCTTCGAACAGGTCAAACACTTGCTCACATAAGTAGCTACATCCGCTTTCATGTTTGGGCCACCAATAGTGAGCCTTTAGGTCATGATACATCTTGTCGGATCCAGGATGTATAGAATACTTAGATTTGTGTGCCTCGCTCATAACTAAATCTCTCAGATTTCCATGAACAGGCACCCAAAGTCTATCCATGAAATACCGAATGCCATCCTCTTTCACCACTAGCTGCTTCTCCATTCCCCTTAACAACTCAGAACCAATATTTTCCACTTTTAAAGCTTCTATCTGTGCCTCCTTAACTTGCTCGAGCAGTTGGGTACTGATAGTAAGCTGTAAAGCTCGCACCCGTCGGGGTTTAGCTGTTTCCTTTCTACTTAAAGCATCGGCAACTACGTTCGCCTTTCCCGGATGATACTTAATTGCGCAATCATAATCATTTAGTAGTTCCACCCAACGTCGCTGCCTCATATTCAACTCTTCTTGTTTAAAGATATGTTGAAGACTCTTGTGATCGGTGTAGATTGTGCACTTGGTACCGTACAAGTAATGTCTCCAGATCTTTAAGGCAACAACTACTGCACCCAATTCTAAGTCATGGGTAGTATAGTTCTTCTCATGAACCTTTAGTTGTCTCGAAGCGTAGGCTATCACCTTGTCTCGTTGCATCAAGACACAACCCAATCCTTGAATGGATGCATCGCAATACACCACAAAGTCATCCGTTCCCTCTAGTAATGCTAATATCGAGCAGTACAGAGTTTTTGTTTTAGTAATTGGAAAGTTGATTCTTGACTCTTACTCCATTTGCATGTCGTTCCTTTGTGAGTCAAGGCTGTGAGAGGTTGTGCGATCTTAGAAAATCCTTCTATGAATCGGCGGTAATATCCTGCTAATCCTAGAAATTGTCTATCTCGCTTGCGTTTTAGGTGTAGTCCAATTCTTTATCGCCTCATTTTGGCAGGATCAACGTGTATTCCTTTCTCATTAACAATATGACTAGGAATTGTACTTCTCTTATCCAAAAGTCACACTTTGAGAATTTGCATACAGCTGCTCATTTTTCAACAGTTCCAAGATCATTCGTAAGTGCTCTTCATGCTCCTCCTTGGTCCTAGAATATATCAGTATATCATCGATGAACACAATGACAAACTGATCAAGATAAGGTTTGCACACGCGGTTCATGAGGTCCATGAACACAGCAGGTGCATTAGTCAACCTAAAAGGCATGACTAAGAACTCATAATGACCATAACGAGTACAAAACGCAGTCTTGGAATGTCTTCTTCTCGAACTCTGAGTTGATGATAACCAGATCTCAAGTCAATCTTTGAATAATAGCTTGATCCTTGAAGTTGATCGAACAAGTCGTCAATACGAGGTAAAGGGTATTGGTTCTTGACTGTTACTTTGTTTAACTCTTGATAATCGATGCACACCGGAATGTGCCATCCTCTTCTTAACAAAGAGAACAGGAGCTCCCCAAGGTGATGTACTAGGTCGAATATAAAGCCCTTATCCAAAAGTTCCTGAAGTTGTGACGACAACTCCTGTAGTTCGTTGGTGCTAATCGATAAGGTTCCCTAGCAATCGGAGCTGCGTCGGGAGTCAACTCAATCTGGAATTCCACGTGACGGTGCGGTGGTAATCCAGGAAGATCCTCTGGGAACACCTCCGGAAAGTCGCGTACTACGGGAATATCCTCCATGCTCTTTTCTCCTACCTGCTTGTCAGTTACAAGTGCTAGGAAAGCCACGCGGCCCTTTCGTAACAACTTTTGAGCTTTCATATATGAGATGATGCCTATCACAGCACCACTTCTATCACCTCTGACGGTAAGGATTTGATCACCCACCGGGATCCGTATGATCTTCTCATGACATATGACTTCCGCTTGCTTGCTAGAGAGCCAATCCATGCCTATCACAACATCAAAACTCCCCAGTGTAATAGGCATGAGATCTATAGCGAAAGTATGACAAGCAAGTTCTATCTTACAGTCTTTAAGGATATGTGTTACATGGATTTGTTTACCGTCGGCTAATTCCACAGTGTATTTAGATTCTAAAGCAGAGGGTATATCACTTAAAATACTACAGAATTTTAAGGACACAAAACTCCTATCGGCTCAAGTATCAAATAGTACCATAGCAAAACAACCATTAACAGGGAATCTACCAGTAACAATTGTGGGATCATTTAGAGCCTCACCTGAGCCAATGATGAAGGCTCTCCCCTTGGCTCCATCTTTATTGCCACCATTTCCAGTGCCATTTCCACCATTGTTGTTATTATTGCCATTGATGTTGTTGTTACCGTGGTTGTTGGTATTGTTGTTGTTGTTGCCTTTTCCGTTCCTCCTTAGTTGTGGGCAGTTTCGCTTGTAATGCCCTTCTTTCCCACATTCAAAACAACCCTTGGGAGTTTCTTGAGGTTGTTGTGGCCTCCTCATCAGTTCACCATGACAATCCTTTGCAGCGTGTCCAATTTTTCCACAACGTTGACACTTGAAGCTATCACACCTTCCCACATGGTGGTAATTACACCGAGTACACTTCGGATGTCTCCCACCATAACCACTGGGTCCTTGACTATTTGCAGGCGTCTGGTTGGAGTTACGATTATTGTCAAACATCCGTTGCTGCTGAACCGGCTGTTGTTGCTGTTGAGATTGAGGTTGACCACTGGAAGATGATGATACTTTGGTGTTGTTAGCATTATCCCACTTCCTTTTGTTGTCGGGCACGCTTGCCACAACACCTGTTTGGGTAGACGTCCTTGCTCCACGGCTTGGCCAGTTAGCCTGTGAGCTAGCTGGATCGCTTGTTGAATTGTGGCTGGATTAGAAGCAGTTACCATACTCTGGATTTCAGGTACCAATCCCCGTATGTAATGCTCTATCCTTTTATGCACCTCATTCTCCATTCCTGTGCACAAAGTTGCTAATTCATGGGTTCTGGTGGTGTAAGCCACAATTTCTGATCCTTGCATTTTCAGTTGCCAGAACTCCATCTCTAACTTCTGTACATCGCTGCGAGGACGGTACTCCTTGGTCATCATCGCTTTGAACTCATCACATGTAAGTCCATTCACCATCGCTTGTCCAAGCATCTGGACTTGCGCGTTCCACCAAGACAAAGCAGCACCCTTTAAAGTCCCAGTGGCATACTTTACTTGATCCGCTAGTGGACAGTTACATTTGGAGAAAACGGACTCAGTCTTCTCGAACCAGCGTACAAGCCCTACAGCACCCTCTGTACCGCTGTAGGTGTGTGGTTTACAGTCCATGAAGGACTTGTATGTACACACTGGTGGTCCTGTTTTAACACAACACACATTAATCAGACATCCCCTACAGTTACAAAGGATATCAGATTTATCTTTCTGTCATTGTTTACCTGTTGGCTGACCCGCGTGGGAAGCAGCCACTGCCGCTTGAACATGCTCATTAATTAGAGCAGCCAATTCTGCGGGAGTCATGTTAATAGCACCACCACCCTGTTCTCCGGTGCCACGTCCACGTCCGCGTCCATGACCACGTCCACGTCCACGTCCACGTCCACGTCCACGTCCATGGGTGTCCATTCTTTTCACTTTACATTCACAAATACAATAATGAGTAACATCAAACATATTTAACTCATTGAAGCGTAGTAAACAGTAAACAAAAGAATAATGTATCATCACAACCACAACATTCATAACAAAAATAATAACCAAGGTATAAATTGCAAATGAGTCACAATGTATTTAGCAATTTTCAAAATTGAGTTTGTCGTCGTGTGGGGAAACAACCCTTCCCACATAGGTTTCTGTTAGGATCTCAGCCCTTGGTTTAATCGATTGAACAGATATAGCAGGAATAGCTCAGAATTAGACAAATTCAAGCAAGAACATTCGATATAAAGCGATAAAAGAATTTTGTTATAGAGAGAGAATATCCGACAAAAGGAATATTGCATTAAGATTGTCGGCCTCAAAGGCACGATTACAGGTGAGTCATCCTTCCTTATAAAGGAAAGAGTGACGTAGGCTGATGTCACTTGAAAGTGACATGTAACCGTTTTATAACTACTGATGTTTAACAACTACTGAAGATGTCACAACTGACATCTTCTTACAAATGTTCCTAAGTGTTAAACATCTTATTTACAACTACTGAAAAACATAAAACTACTGATACTACAACAACTGAAGAACAACCTCTTCAGTTGTTTACAAGTACTGAAAAGGAAATAAAACTACTGAAAAGTAAACAAACTACTGAAAGGAAAAGAAAACTACTGATGAAGAAAAACCATCACAACAACTGAAGAAGCCCTCTTCAGCTGTTGTCATCAGCTGTTAACATCAGCTGATGTCTTCAGTACTTGAACATCAGACTTTGTCTTTCAGCTGTGGTCTCAGTCTTTGTCTTCAGTACTTCAGAAATACTTCAGCAGTTGTATTCTTCAGACTTTGTAGAACAGCTGATCAGGTCTTCTTCAGCTGTTGTGATGTCCTGTGGGACTTAGAGGTTTCTCTGATCAGGCTCATTGGTTCTTTTGGTCCAAAAAACTCCCCCTGAACCAATGCAGCCAAAACCTCTAAGTTATTGACGAGTCCCACTTATTTTGGCAGATAGATTGGTCTTTTTATCCTCTTGATCAGATGAGAAGTGACCCTTTTTCAGCACCGGCCTGGGAAGAAGTCTCTGATGATCTGTTTGGCATGATATGGTTGGGAGCTCTGTATTGGGGACTTGGACACTGAGCTGTTACCCAACCATGAGATCTACTTCCCGTGTATCAGCCTATAGGATTCCCTGGTGTAAGCCCTTAAAAACATGATCTGCTCATCCATAGTCAGCACCTCAGGCACACCATCAAACAGTCCTTCTCGGCCATACACTTCAGATGTACTTGGCCTGTTTTCCATTCTTGAGCTCAACCGTGGTTATTTGTCTGTAAGCAAACTCATCTGGATGAGTCCCTTCTAAGAGCAGGTTGAGCTCTTCTTGTTTGAAGTTTTCAAGTCTTTTGTAAACCAAACCCTTCTTTATGATTTTATTCTCCAACATCTTTTGGGTGGTTGTTTGGCTTCATAGGCTTTCTTGAACTCTTCTACAATTTCCCAGGGGGACACTACAAGAACCACAGTGATGTCTTCGTCGACAACCCTCTTCACTTGGCCTTGTATTTTGAAGGAATTTCTTTCTTGACAATCCGTGTGCCACCCTAGGATCAGGCCATATCCTTACTTTTTCCCTTTGGTATTGAAAGGTATTAGCAAGGGTGTACAATCTTAAAACTTCTTTCTTCATGCTAATCATTGAAGAGGATGTGGCATATGCTTTGTCAATGCTTTTCAGCATTTCCTCATCATGTCTTTGCATCTGTTCCTCTTCAATCTTTACTCACATCATGCATTTGAGAAGCAGGAGTAATGGACATTGGATTAGCCTTAGGCAAAGTGATAACTGCAGAGAGTGGCAGTCTGTCTTCATCCTCCTCTTCTTCTTCATCAGCCCTCAGTACCTTTCTTTCTCTTTTGTCTAGGTACATCACTGGCAGTGGTTTTTGGGGGTAAAGGATTTGGTTTTGTGTGTTGGATGGTTGGTTTAGAGGTAAAGGGGTTGTTTTAGTGGGTTGTGGAGGTAGTGATTTTGAGGATAGAGGCTTTTCAGACTGTTTTAGCATTTTGCCGTAAGGGAGGCTTTAGTAAATTTGGTCAGTTCTTTTCGGTTCCCAACCCCAGCTTTATTTAATGCCTCAATCACTAAACCCTTGGAGTATGCTTCAGACGAACAAATCTTGGTGGTTATTTCCAAGATGTTGTCCCTGGTCCAGGCCCTTATTTCTATCAGAGATCTTCCCAAGTATTTGGCTATAAATCTAATCATTATCTCCAGCCTTTCTCTTTCTAAGGCATCATAACTAGCCCATCTTGAGTTGATCTCCTCTGTCTCCAACCTTCTGATCTCGGAGTCTAGTTTTTGGATGTCAAAACCCTGCCTATATAACTGTTCAATGATTTTATCCATTGAACGGTTATGGTTGGCATCAGCTTCTTTCACCATATCATTCAGCTCCTTCTCCTTCTAGACTTTCCTTCTTTCCTCTTTTGATATGTGACATCAAAGTCTTTTTGACTTTCATTCACTTCAGCTCTCTTCTCACTCTCCTTCTCCTTCTCATGATCAACTCAGTCTCCTCCACACTTATAACAGCCAACCCTTCTCATTCACCTTCTCAGATTCTTTCTCCTTCTCCCCATCTGTCCTCTTCCTTTTTCCTTTAACTGACTGACTCTCCCCCTTTTTGGTTGCATTGGATGCAGGGTTGGAGCAGTAGAAGTGATTTGTCACCAACTCCTCCACCAGGGGTTGTATTATTGTAGGAAGCCTCTCATCAATGGCTTTGATCACTATATCTGTGATCATGGGAGTGATGAGAGGTAGGGATTTTTGAAGGTGAGCAACTGATTGATCAGGATGGTTCTGTTCGAGAATCAGTGCCAAAAGCAGAGGCTGGTGGCTTGGAAGTATGTATTGGCTCAGTGTTTAGGGGACCCTCAGAAGAAGTGCCATCTGTGGGTGTATTGTGGTGGCAGATGGACTTGCATCCTGAGACATCTTGGCCAGCAGCTCTTTGAGTCTGCTAACCTCATCCTCTAGGATGGTGTTTTGAGCAACTACATCATAGAAGAAGCTCAGGTCATCATCAGTGATACGAATCACTGACCTCTGACAGAGTCAGGATAAACATGCCTTGAGTGTAGATCAATTATAGCATGTGCCCCTTGTCCTTGGTTCTAGGGACTTCCAGCCTCAGGATGTGTCCTTCATCAGCTGTTGCCGCTGGTGAGGTCTTAGAGATGGTACCAACTGCATCTTGGTCATTTGCTGAGTCAGGGGCAGTGGGCCAGTCAGCCCAGAAGGTTGCACCTCCTTGTCTACACAGGAGATGGAACATAACCCCTGTGCTGTGGGTGACAGAAGACAGCATTGTGATCCTCCCCCTCAAGTGTTGAGGTTATCCCAGTAGTGATTGGTGTCTGGGTGGGGGGTGAGGAATGCAACTGCGTCAGACTTTTGCAACAATAATTGTAGGGCTTTGAGGGGCGGTTGCATCAGGAGAGGGTGTGGAAGCAGTGTGCACCCGGGGCAAGTGGTGCTTTTCATTGGTAATCCCCTCAAGTGAGGAAGATCCCAGTAGTGTGGCTTCCCCTGAGGGGTGCATCAGGTTCCTTTGGAGAGGAAACCTGAGCGGCTTCGGTTGGTGGAGTCATAGTCTTTACTGGGGGGTTATTTCCAGTAGAGATAACCTGCTTTGGTGCAGCAGGAGCATCCTCAGGGGACTCAACTCCCTGAGTAGCCTTCTTAGGCTTCTTCTTTGTGAGTTTGGAGGGGACTTTGGATGTGGAAGTGGAGGCTGTGGGTTCCAGCTGCGTGGGTTTGCGCAGCTTGGCAGCCTGTTTGAGAGTTTGTCAGTGTTGTGTCGGGAGTATACCTCCGGCAATACAGCCAAAGCAGGGACTCCCAGACCAACTAGTCCCTCAGCATGAAGCTGATTCTCTATTATGGCCATTATAAACCGAGGATATAGTATCAACGGTTAGAAAGTGGTTTTGTGGCCATATCCTGATTTCAAGAAAAATTATTTCAGAAAAGTTTAGTGGTTCTTGTTCAAGGATAGAGAACAGTACCTGTTGCCATCTGGAAGACAGTTGATCCCAAGAAGAAGTCTTCGGGGCCAGGCAAACATTTACCATATGAAAGATCAATCGTTCAGCATCTGGAAAATGTTTCTTCAGGATGGTCGAAGCACTAAGATCTCCTTGATATCCATGTTGTCCAAATGAAAGATCAATTGGCGCTTAGGATATCCAACAGGGTAGGCAGCATCATCTAAGAGTAATATCTGGCGGATGGTAGCAGTAGAGATGACCACCTTATGAGAGTTGATGGACGAATGGATATATTCTCCATTAACAGTTGCATTCGTCCAAAACTGATGTAGCGAATCGGCATAAATGATTGGATTTAGGAGGAAAGCCGTTTTTAGTGGTGATTGGACCATAAGATCTATAGCATTATCGAATTGGTCCAGAAGGGCGATTTAGTGAGGTACGCGACACAGTTGTGTCGAGGCTTGAGTTGCTTGGTCGCCATTAAAGAAGATGAAAGATTTTCAGAGCTTTTGAAATTTTAGGTCGTGAAAGAATGAAAAACTCTGAAAAGAGGATCAGATATATATAGGGTACGGGTTATGAAACGACTGAAGGGTTTGTTGTTAGTCATCAGTATTTGAACAACTGATGACGTGGTATTAACTTTCAGAGGTTTGAAACGACTGATGTATTGGTATTGGTGTGGTCAGCAGTTATAAAACAACTGAAGACATGGTGTTTACAATCAACGTTGAAACAACTGAAGTCTCTAATTTAGGCATCATCAGTGTTTAAAAACTACTGAAGACAAGTTGGACTTCAGATGTTGAAACACTGAGGACTTGGAATTAGTCATCAGTAGTTGTGAAACTACTGAAGACCCTGGTTGTGCCATCAGTTGTTGGTAAACAACTGAAAACTTGGTGTTAGTCTCAGTAGTTGTGAAACTACTGAAGACATGGTATTGCTTCAGTTGTTTATGAAGAAACAGCAGTTTGTGAACTACTGAAGAGAGAGTACTCATCAGTAGTTGTCGTCAATTCATAGCCTTTCAGCTGTTTCATACTGTCCTCAACACGTACTCATCAGCCTTTTTGCTGTTTTCAGTTGTTTCATAGGACATCAGTACTTATCTGTTTCTACTGATTTCAGTAGTTGTAACTACATCAGTAGTTTAGAACAGATAAAGTACAGTACTTAAAGCATTTAGCCTTCAGTAGTTATAAAAACTACTGAGGGTAAAATAACTCATCAGTACTTATATGTGACGTGGTTACCAATGATCATCAGTAATTACTGAGATCATCAGTAGTTGTCACTTATTCTAGCTGCAGCATACCACAGCCTAACACCAGGTTGTGGAAAGTTGAACTATCCAAAGGCTTAGTAAAAATGTCTGCAAGCTCATCAGCACTAGGCACAAACATAGGATTAATTAGACCCTTTTCAAAAAAATCTCTTATAAAATGATGTCTAATTTCATCTATGTTTGGTCCTAGAGTGCTGGACTGGATTTTTGACAATCAAAGAGCTGAAGCACTATCCATTAATAATGGAGTCTTAGTCTCTGTAATGCCATAATCCAAAAGTTGATTCTGAAGCCAGAGTACTTGGGATGTACAACTTGCAGCAGCAATGTACTCGGCTTCAGCAGTGGATGTAGCAACAGATGTTGTTTCTTACTCTGCCAAGAAATCAAACAGTTGCCTAGGAATTGACATCCACCAGAAGTTGATTTCCTGGTCAACTTACACCCTGCATAGTCACTATCAGAGAAAGCAACTAATTGCAAGAATGTCCAGTGGAATACCATAAGCCTAGAGATTGTGTACCTTCCTTGCAGATATCTAAAGATCCTCTTGACTGCAATCAGATGAGACTCCTTAGGTGCAGCCTGAAATCTAGCACAAACACATGTAGCAAACATAATATCTGGTCTAGAAGCTGTTAAATACATCAAGGAACCAATCATACATCTGTAAAGCGTTTCATCAACAGCTTTACCTTTCTGATCAACATCCAATTGTGTGGTGTTGCACATGGGAGTAGAACAGGGTTTACAGTTTTGTAAATCAAACTTATTCAAAAGATCTTTTGTGTATTTAGACTGATGAATGAAAATTCCATCAGCTTTTTGGTTGATTTGTAAACCTAGAAAGAACTGTAATTCTCCCATTGCACTCATTTCAAACTTCTGTGCATTAAGGTTTGGAATTCCACACACAATTGGGGATCAGAAGATGCAAATATAATATCATCAACATAAATTTGAACAAGTAGCTTATGCTGATCCACCTTCTTAATAAATAAAGTTTTATCTATGGATCCTCTAGTGAAATTATTTTGTAGAAGAAAGTTTGATAAGGTCTCATACCAGGCTCTAGGTGCTTGTTTCAACCCATAAAGAGCTTTATCAAGCTTATATACCCATTCTGGGTGCTTATTATCCTCAAAGCCTGGTGGTTGACACACATAAACTTCTCTTTTATGTTACCATATAGAAAAGCACTTTTGACATCCATTTGAAAAACTTTAAGATTGTGGAGTGCAGCATAGGCTAAAAACAATCTAATTGCCTCCAGTCTGGCTACAGGGGCAAAGGTTTCATCATAATCAATACCTTCTTCTTGTGCAAACCCCTGCACAACCAGTCTGGCCTTGTTCTTAACAATTAGCCCATTTTCATCAGTTTTATTCCTAAACACCATTTAGTGCCTATTGCACACTTACCTGGGGGTAGATGAACAAGCTCCCACACTTGCTGTTTTTTGAACTGAAGAAGCTCAAGCTGCATGGCTTCAACCCATCCTTGTCTCTCAAAGCTACATGATAGTTCTTTGGCTCTAGCTGACTGATGAAGAGAGCATAGAAGCAGAAATTGGACAACTGGCTTCTCGTTGAAACACCAGCAGTGATATCACCAAGGATTTGAGACATTGGGTGATTTTTCAGCTCTTGGTAAACAATCAAATCTGTGCAAGTGTTTGTAGGACCTTCAGCAGCAGCAGATGTTGATGCAGATTCTTGAAACCATGAAGATGGTGGCAACTCAAATGAAGTTGAGGATGCAGAAATCTCATCAGCATTTTTGTGGATGGTGCTGCTGGAGCTACAGGAGCAGCAGGTTAAAAGACTCAGGCAGTTGGTCACTAAACCTGAAGAGGTGATTACTACTATCATCATCTCTCAGCAGTAACACCAGGTGGGGAACTGTTGACAGGAGCAACAGCAGGAGATTGATAAGGAACATATTGCAGTATGTCCAAATCAAAGAGCTCCACAGGGCTTTGTGGAATCTTGTCCTTTGGAGATTCATTGAACTTGACATGTAGAGTCTCTTCAACCATTTTGTTCTGCAGTTGAAGACTCTGTATGCCTTGCAAGTTGTTGATGAATAACCAACAAAGTACCCTGCATCCACCTTAGGATCAATTTCTGGAGCTGATCCTTTGTGTTGAGAATGAAACAGGGACACCCAAATGCTCTAAAGAATGAAAGAGAGGGGCCAAATGATGTAGAACTTCATATGGAGTCTTCATCAACCTCTGATTATTAGTACTCTATTCTGCACATAGCATGCTGTGTTGACAGCTTCAGCCCAAAAGGTCAATAGCAGTCCAGAATCAGCCAACATAGACCTTGCAGCTTCAATGAGGGTCCTGTTCTTTCTCTCCACAACTCCATTTTGTTCAGGAGTTCTTGGAATACTAAACTGCCTCTTTATTCCCTTGGAAAGGTAGAACTCATCAAGTGTATTGTTCCTGAATTCTGTTCCATGTCACTTCTAATACACTTGACTGAGAGGGAATACTGCTTCTCAACATACAACACAAAGTTTATGATCTTCTGTGCAGCTTCATCCTTTGAATGTAGAAAGAAAGTCCATACAAATCTGGAGTAATCATCCACAATTACCAGACAGTATTTCTTCTTTGCCATGCTCATCACTCTCACAGGACCAAAGAGATCCATGTGAAGAAGTTGTAAGCAGGCAGTGGACTTTGGTTCTTCAATAGGTGGGAATGAAACCTTGTGTTGTTTTCCTCCTTTCAAACAAGCAGTGCATTTGTTTTCACACTTGAACTCCTTCATAGGCATTCCCCTTACTAAACTATGGTGTATCAACTGATTCATGTTCTTGAAGTTAACATGTCCCAGCCTTCTATGCCATAGATTAGATTCTTGAGGAGAGGCCTTGGAAAATAGGCAAGGATGGCCTTTGAGATCTATTTTCTTGGAAAGATCTAAGGCATACACTCTTCCTGTCCTGTTGGCCTTCAGGAGAGTGTGAGCATCCAATACCTTGTCAATCAAACACAGAACTTTAGATGACAAAATCCTGCAGTTCTGGCTTGTGAAAAGAGCAACATGGCCTTTGTCACACATTTGACTGACACTCAAGAGATTATACTTGAGATTTTCCACATGATTGACATCATCAAACCTTATTTCCCCATTGGAAACAAAGCCCTTCCCGATGATGTAACCTCTTGCATCATTGCCAAAGGAAACAAAACCCTTCCTTCCTGGAGAGTAGTCATTAAGAAGTGAGTTGTTCCCAGTCATATGCATAGATCCCACACTGTCTACATACCAGATGCTACTTTGGCATGTTGAAGAAACCTGCATAAATAAACAATCAGTTAGTTTTGGAGACCCAAACCTTTTTGGTTTTGGGCCTAGTCTCATCAATAGATGGTAAACTAACAGGTTTATTGGGCACAATAGCTTGAGGTGAAGGAGATGGTGTAGAAGAGGAATCCTTTGGCTTGGATCTCTTTTTCTGAGGTTTCAACACAGGGCCATCAAGTTGGTTAACTCTTCCCAACAGATGTTGAACCATCATTACCAGCTGTGTCTGATTCTGGGAAAGAGCTTTCAGCTCTTCAGACACATTGGTATTGCTGTTTGATGATGAGTTCTTGTGTTGCACCATCTTCTTTTGAGCAACCTCAGCTATTGCCTGTTGCACTCCTTCCCTTTTAGATTTCTTTTTGACATAGGAGTACAGGATTTGATGCTGCTGGTACAAACTTGGACTCAAACTCAGTTTTCATTTTAGCCAAGTTTTCTTTAATTTTCTCCTTTTGTTTGAGTTGGATCCCTTTTTGTACCAACAATCATCTGTGAGATGATTGAATAGACCACATATTTCACATGGTTTCTTCTTCATCTTCTGTTGATCATCAACTGAAGAAGATGAAACTACGGAAGACTTGCTCTTCAGCAGTTTAGAAGCACTTTTTGCCTTCTTGTCAACTCCCTTAGTAGGCTTCAAATCCTTCCTACTGACAGTTTTCTTCTCTTTAGTGCTATCAGTTATTGGGATTTGAACTCCAGATGTTATCCCCTGCTCTCCAGTACCCTCAGTACTTCTAGGGATACACTTGGGTTGATCAACTCATTGATCATGTGAGTGTCAGCAGTTGAACCATCAATATCAGCTGATAGGTTCACAGAGGGATTACTACTGACTTCAACTACTGATGGTGCTTTATCAAGTAGTGAATCACATGATGAGGTGGATTGGTCATTACTTTCTCCATCAGATTCTACTCCTGCTCTTGAAGCAAAATCTGTAGGAGGAGCAGTGTGATTATAACCAATTCCAAACTTCACATTGGAAGCTGTTTGCTTACTAAGAAGCATTTCAAAGCCCTTGCAAGATTGTACCCATCGATCACACTCTACTTGGGTGACAGCAAGAGTATCTTTGAGGTCTTTGTACTTCTCTAAGAGTACATCCTCCCTAGCCTTATCATCAGAGATTGGCATTTTAATTATAAATCTCATCAGTTTTCTCTTTTTAGCACAGACTCAAACTCAGCTTTATTTTTGGAAATTATTGTTCTAGCTCTACATTTTTACTGATTAAAGCCACATTTGCTTCTCTAATAGAGGCAAATGCTGCTATGCAAGTTTCAGAACATAATTTGGCCTTAGCCTCAGAGGATACCTGTGATACCTGTGTTGAAGAGGTACTTGAGGATGATCCATCAGAGGATTCCAAAGCCATGAGAGCTAGATTTCCAAAAGGATGCTCACCACCATGTTGATCAGCACCTGAGAACAGTTGTTCATTACCAGACACATCATCTGGTAAGCTGCTCCAGTCAACAACTCCTGGTGTGAAGAATGTGTTGTTGAGGTTGATTAGGTTGATGAGATTGGGATGGTTGGGGCTCAGGGAGTGCATGGTTGCTGAGCAGTGGGTGCTTGAACCTGGCCTGGTTGTGGCACGTAATAGCAGGGGTATGGATATGGCATTGGCCCCTGTGGAACAAAATATGCAGGAGATTGTGGTTGATGATGATAACCAGAATTGACAGGTTGTTGCCCTCTGTTTTGTTGACTATTGCCAGGGAAAGTCACAAACGGTGCAGGAGAGTTAGATCCAGATGATCTACATTCTCTTGCAAAGTGTCCAAGCCTGTGGCATTTATGGCACTTCAACTTACTCTTGTCAAAACCAACTTTGGTTTTGCCAGAGAGTCCTGGGAATTTCCTTCCAGTTCTTTTGTAGAACTTCTGAGATCTGATATTTATCAAGGCCATTTGACTCAAAATATCCATCTCTTCTAAGTCATCATCAGCAATCCCCTTGAGATCATCCATGATGAAACATAGATTGTCAATATTACTACCAGCAGAATAACTATCAACACTCACAAAGGCAGGCTCAGAAGTGTTGTAGAGAAATCAATATGCTCATCATACTGGCTTTCAGATGACGCATATTCTGACTCTTGATGTCCAATCAGGGCAGTGTTCCCTTGGACAAAATCCTCAGTAAGCTTGCCAGATGAAACCAATTTCCTTTTCTGCTCTATCTCTCTCTCGAATGTAAGCAGTTTCCCATGAAGTTGGGTGAGAGATAGGCGATCAACATCAGCATTTGAGCGTAGAACAATGGTATATGTGTTCCATCTCTCAGGCAGTGATCTTAGGAATCTATGGTTCATCTGACTCCTGGTATATTCATGTTTAACCATTTTCAATTCAGAGATTAAACATGAAAACCGCTCAAATTGTTGAGTCGGAGTCTCACCCTTTCTATGAGAGAAAGTCTCATATTGTTGGGCGAGGATTTCCCTGTTGTTTGCTAAAACCTCATCAGTACCACCAAATTGTTCTTTGATGGCTTCCAGAGGTCATGAGCAGACTCACAATGCAGAAGCCCAGAGTAAATCTCATTAGGAATAGCCATAGCCAAAATTCCATGGGCTTTTTGCATCGATTTCAAACAACTTCTTGTCCTCATCGGAGTATTGCTCCTTCTTCTTTGGAACCAAATTTGTTTCCGGATCATTCACCATTGGCTTATGTGGTCCATGTACCACAGATGTCCACAACCTGAGCTATTGACAGACAGGTGATGGAGCAATCTTCTCTGCCAAATG
Source organism: Flaveria trinervia (assembly GCA_025506515.1). Taxonomy (NCBI): domain Eukaryota; kingdom Viridiplantae; phylum Streptophyta; class Magnoliopsida; order Asterales; family Asteraceae; genus Flaveria; species Flaveria trinervia. The sequence continues at coordinate 67,473,979 of CM046454.1, forward strand.
TTATACTCATTCCTCACCAAGATCGGAGGCTTGGTAGAGGATCCAGTATTGAAAGGATCATTTGAAGAAGTAGTCATTGTGAAAATACAGACAGATTCAAGTAAAATTACAATAAACTTAGCTCAGAACCACACAAAACCTCAAATAAAACGGCCAGAAGCGATACACTCTCAATCTCTATAACAGATCCTTGCGAATTTGCTAATTCGATCAAACTTAGAGCGATTGAACAGTTTCAATGATCACATTGTTAGATCGATCAATGATTAACCTGCTCTGATACCATTTGTTTAGGATCTCAGCCCTTGGTTTAATCGATTGAACAGATATAGCAGCGGAATAGCTCAGAATTAGACAAATTCAAGCAAGAACATTCGATATAAAGCGATAAAAGAATTTTGTTATAGAGAGAGAAATATCCGACAAAAGGAATATTGCATTAAGATTGTCGGCCTCAAGGCACGATTACAGGTGAGTCATCCTTCTTATAAAGGAAAGAGTGACGTAGGCTGATGTCACTTGAAAGTGACATGTAACCCGTTTATATAACTACTGATGTTTAACAACTACTGAAGATGTCAACAACTGACATCTTCTTACAAATGTTCCTAAGTGTTAAAATCTTATTTACAACTACTGAAAAACATAAAACTACTGATACTACAACAACTGAAGAACAACCTCTTCAGTTGTTTACAAGTACTGAAAAGGAAATAAAACTACTGAAAAGTAAACAAACTACTGAAAGGAAAAGAAAACTACTGATGAAGAAAAACCATCACAACAACTGAAGAAGCCCTCTTCAGCTGTTGTCATCAGCTGTTAAATCAGCTGATGTCTTCAGTACTTGAACATCAGACTTTATCTTTCAGCTGTTGATCTTCAGTCTTTGTCTTCAGTACTTGTTGAAGTCTTCAGACTTTAGATCTTCAGCTGTTGTCTCAGTCTTTGTCTTCAGTACTTCAGAAATACTTCAGCAGTTGTATTCTTCAGACTTTGTAGAACAGCTGATCAGGTCTTCTTCAGCTGTTGTGATGTCCTGTGGGACTTAGAGGTTTCTCTGATCAGGCTCATTGGTTCTTTTGGTCCAACAGTTTCAAAAGAAACACTACGTAGTCTAAGTCATAAAGAAGTCAATCGACAACATCTGACCCATCACTATCATCCTCCATCTCCTCCGGTTCCTCTTCCTCGGGATCCTCCTCATCCTCAGGGTCTGCTGCAGGAGCAGGAGCTATAAGCAATCTGAAGTGCCGCTAGCTGAGCTTCTAAAATGGCAATCCTATTATCGGCTACGGCGTCCCGCTGTTCACGAGCAGTCACGCGCCCTTGGAGTGCCATAAGACCATCTTGCATATGGTGACAACCGTTTAGGGTCTTCCCGTGTCTTCCTCGAGTTCATCCAATTGATGTCTCAGGTTGTACACCTCTGCTGTAGTGTACAGACACACCCGTGAGCCGCCTTACTAGATGTTGTTTAGTATCTAGTGCAGCCATTAGTGCAGCAATCAGTTGTGCTCGTTGGACTGCGCCGTTCGTGGGAGTGAAGGCATGGGTTTGATGGCATGTTCCTAGCCTTGACTTTGGGACAGGTACGCGCTCCCTAAACATGATATGGTTAACAAACCTAGGATAGGAACGCCAGTCTCGCGGAGGGTCACGCTTCATCAATGCAAATGGTTGATCCCAGTCAATCTCCTCTCGGGAATAAGCCAGGCGGGGCCAATCGAATCCATCATCAGGTACAGGTGCGGGAGGTGGGATTCAGATCATGTAGGTGATTCAGGTCGTTACCGGAGCTCTCGAAGACGATGCCATGCTGCAGAGAGTGTGACGTGTATGCCAATGAGTATACAGTAAGATGAGAATAAGGCACAGGTAACTAATTAACTGTGTGCGGTATAGTCTAGTGTGTATGACCTAGTTCCCTATAACCAATGGCTCTGATACCAATCTGTCACACCCTCAAAATCCACTTACGGAGTTTTACCGCGAGGCGTGTGAACAAACCAGGATCACAGTCAATAGTTACTCAGAACGACTCTATATGCCATAATTTATATGAAATTAATACAAGTAAATAAATTAAAGAGTGCGGAAGCGTTTTGAAAAATAACCCAAAGTAATAAAAGTATATTTGTGGCAAAACACGTGCCAATCCCAAAAGAGTAACAACAACTATTAAAATGGTAAAATTGTCTTGAAGACCGCGTCATAGAATGCAGTGGATCATGCAGTGCTCCTATGACAAGCAAGCAAATGACCTGAGAATAGCATACTAAAAATGTCAACACGATGGTTGGTGAGTTCAAGAGATATTCAAATATAAACAGTTTAATAATAGTGATGTACAAGTAGCGTATTGTAACAGATAGCTAGTCCATTACAATAAATATTATTTCATAGTGATTTCGCAATTGAAGCTGACTGTGTTACGTTGTTGCCTCCTGCCACGACTTAACAGGTCGTGACAATGTTCATTAGGACAACTTGCACCCGGTGACCTCGAGTCACACAGGTGGGGCTCGTCAGACCTAGTAGTACTACCCAAATTTCCCCGCTAATCAATATTAACAATTCGAAAGTGTGAGGACTTTCCATGATATCAACACTATATAATATTGTACACAACTTAAATACATAAAGCGTTCGTGATTTACTAGTATGCTATCTCCCCCAAGAGAGTAAATAAAAAGTGGGGCATGAACTCACCTGATATGCGTTTAGATACACAGAGTTTGACTTGTCAAACAGAATGGACAGACAACCTTCAGAGGTTACCTAGATCATATAAGTGCATGAGTACGTGTAATCAAAGAACATGTGAAACCCTAAGTACACTACAACCAAGGACTCAAGATTTCAAACAAAACAGACAATGTTTGACCTAGTTGACCCGTTTGACCCGTTTGTGACTTTATGTGTTGTAAACCATTCAAGTAATCATACACATCTGTTATGTATTGTTAATCATTCAAATAGATCATATGTATGCTATATCATCCAAGTGTAACACTTAGATCATCATTCAACCAAGTATCATACAAGTCATGCGAATCTAGAACATTAACATAACCACAAGTTATACACAACTAACATGTCACATAGAGATCAAACCACTCACTACATGCCATGTGAAGCCACACACGACTTCACATCCTAAACCCTGCCAATCCTACTAAGTAGGGGCCTCAGATTCGCACGCGTGTATGATGATCATAACCATATTCATTATCCATATGCATTGCATTCAACAACATTCCAACAATCAATTACCAGTCCCAAACATGACGTCCTACTACTAAACAACATCCAAATCATCATGATCATAAATGTCCAAATATCATTCATGATTACCCCGGCATTACATACAACCAAATTACCATGTTCTACCACATCAGAATCTATCCATGATCATACTAACATGTTCCTAACATCCCAAACATGTTCAAGCTATCATTTTTCAGACTTTAGGCAAATAAAGTTTCCCTTTTGGGAAAGTACATCCCAACAACTATCAACCATCCAATGTATTCATGAATTCATCATAATTATACCATTTCAAGCTCCATACAATATCTAGACATGATCAACAAACCTAAACACCATAATCTAACAATCTTCATAAACAAAAGTTTCTACTTTTGGCAAGCTATGAACAACAACATCAAATTATGGATTTCTAGCATTCATAACAACAATCTAGCATCTAATCATCATCACTAATTCATCCATAACATCATACCATCCATAATTAACATTACATGCAAAATAAAGTTACTATTCTTAGTAACCTATGAACAATGCATCAAAATCCCAACTTTCTTGCATAATCAATGTATTCTAACATTCATACAACCTATTAATCATCAAACATTCATCAAACAATCATCCATCATGCATAATCATAGCATTTTCGAATTAGGGTTTGCTTCACATCCAAAGTTCATGATCAATCCACTAAAAACATAAAATTCATGCATAATCGACGTTAACTAACATGTATACAATCTAACTAACATACTAACATCATCAACCAACATCATTTCAACTCCATGAAGGCCAATTCACGAATTAGGGTTCGGCCCTAAACAAAAACTCACAAAAACATGAAAAATCTAACCTTTAAACGTGTTATAGCTTGTAATTGATGATTCCACAAGTTATATGCCTTGAAATCGATCCAATTTCGTGTTCCCTTGCTTGTTCTTGGCTGATTTCACAATGTGAGGGGGTTTAGAGGAGTGTGCGGCCGAATGGGTGGGATTAGGGTTTGGGATGTTGTTTATTTAATTTTAATTTACACATTACCCTTTTAACCCTTGTAATTTGTATTTTATAAAAAACTAAGCTTTAAACTCTTTGTAAAGTGTTTTTTAACTTATATATAAAGATATAAACTTATGAAAATCATTATATATCTTATCTTTATAAAAACACAAGACATACGAATAAATAGGCACGTTTCCGCGTTACGTGATAAATTTTCTAATTAACCTTTTAAAAATGTGTAAACACATAAACATAACCCAGTACTCACCTAATCACTTAGATTCACACCAAATTAACATTATCCATTATTATTAGGTCACCAACGTTAAACGACAACTAGTGTGTGCACACAACACGTGTATACAAGACTTAACGGAACTAACGGAGTTTGGTAACGGAAATTTACCGGATGTCACATTATCCCCATGTTGAAAGAATTTTCGTCCCGAAAATTGCGTTACATGGTGAGAGTGTTCCATCACTGGTCTACTGCATTGGCACACAGAAATCGAAATCGAGTGAGTTTTGGATGAGTTGTCACAGCGTGACTACTCGTGAACAGCGGGACGCCGTAGCCGATAATAGGATTGCTATTTTAGAAGCTCAACTAGCGGCACTTCAGATTGCTATAGCTCCTGCTCCTGCAGCAGACCCTGAGGATGAGGATCCCGAGGAGGGACCCGAGGAGGAGGAACCGATGGAGATGGAGGATGACAGTGATGGATCAGATGTTGTCGATTGACTTTCTTTATATGACTTAGACTACGTAGTGTTTTTTCTTTTTGAAACCTATGTGGGAAGGGTTGTTTCCCCACACGAACGACAAACTTAAATTTTGACATTGATAAATACATTGTGACTCATTTACAATTTATTTACTTTGGTTATCATTTTTGTTATGAATGTTGTGGTTATGATGATTCATTATTTCTTTTATTTACTGTTTACCGTGCTTTAATGAGATAAATGTGTTTGATGTTACTCATTATTGTATTTGTGAATGTAAAGTGAAAAGAATGGATGCCCAGGATGTGGCCGTGGACGCGGACGTGGACGTGGCACTGGAGAACAGGGCTGTGGTGCTATTAACATGACCCCCGCAGAATTAGCTGCTCTAATTAATGAGCATGTTCAGGTGGCAGTGGCTGCTGCCCACGCGGGTCAGCCAGCAGGTAAACAATGATAGAAAGATAAATCCGATATCCTTCATAACTGTATGAGATGTCTGATTAATGTGTGTTGTGTTAAAACAGGATCACCGGTGTGTACCTACAAGTACTTTATTGACTGTAAACCACACACCTACAGCGGTACTGAGGGTGCTGTAGGGCTTGTATGATGGTTCGAGAAGACTGAGTCTGTCTTCTCCAAATGCAACTGTCCACTTACTGATCAAGTGAAGTATGCCACCGGGACTTTAGAGGGTGCTGCTCTATCTTGGTGGAACGCGCAAGTCTAGATGCTAGGACAAGCGATGGCGAATGGACTTCCATGGGATGAGTTCAAAATAATGATGACTAAGGAGTACTGTCCTCGCAATGAAGTGCAAAAGTTAGAGATGGAGTTTTGGAAATTGAAGATGCAGGGCTCGGAAATCGAGGCCTACACCACCAGAACCCATGAACTAGCAACATTGTGCCCGGGAATGGTGAATGAGGTGCATAAGAGGGTGGAGCATTACATACGGGGATTAGTACCCAAAATCAAAGTATGGTAACTGCTTCCAACCCAACCACAATTCAGCAAGCCATCTAGTTAGCTCATAAGCTAACATACCAAGCCGTGGAGCAAGGACGTCTACCTAAGCGGGGCGCTGTGGCAAGCGTGCCCGACAAAAAGAGAAAGTGGGATAATGCCAAAAACACCAAAGCATCATCATCTTCTAGCGGTCAACCTCAACCTCAACAGCAACAACAGCCAGTTCAGCAGCAACGGAGGTTCGACAATAACTGTAACTTCAACCAAACGGTTGCAAATTATCAAGGACCCATTGGTTATGGTGGTAGACATCCGAAGTGCACTCGGTGTAATTACCATCATGTGGGAAGGTGTGATAACTTCAAGTGTCAACGCTGTGGAAAAATTAGACACGCTGCTAAGGATTGTCGTGGTGAACTGGTAAGGAGGCCACAACAACTTAGGAAACTCCAAAGGTTGTTTTGAATGTGGGAAATAAGGGCATTATTGGCGAAACTGCCCACAACTAAGGAGAAATGGTAATAGCAACAACAAAAACAACAACGGTAATAACAACAACGGTGGCAATGGTACTGGTAATGGCGGCAACAAAGATGGAGCCAAGGGGAGAGCCTTCGTCATTGGCTTAGGCGAGGCTCTAAATGATCCCACAACTGTTACTGATTGGTTCTCTGTTAATGGTTGTTTTGCTACAGTACTATTCGATACTGGAGCCGATAGGAGTTTCGTGTCCTTAAAGTTCTGTAGTCTTTTAGGTGATATACCCTCTGCTTTAAAATCTAAATACACTATGGAATTAGCCGATGGTAAACAGATCCATGTAATGCATATCCTTAAAGACTATAAGATAGAACTTGATGGTCATACTTTCGCTATAGATCTTATGCCTGTTACGCTGGGGAGTTTTTAGGTTGTGATAGGCATGGATTGGCTCTCTAGCAAGCAAGTGGAAGTCATATGTCATGAGAAGATCATACGAATCCTTGTTGGAGACAAAATCCTTACCGTCAGAGGTGATAGGAGTGGTGCTGTGATAGGCATCATCTCATACATGAAAGCTCAAAAGTTATTACGAAAGGGTCGTGTGGCTATTCTAGCACTTGTAACCGATAAGCAAGCAGAAGAAAGGAGAATTGAAGATATTCTCATAGTGCACGATTTTCTGGAGGTGTTTCCAGAGGATCTTCCTAGATTACCACCTCACCATCAAGTGGTATTCCAGATTGAGTTGACTCCCGGCGCAACCTCGATTGCTAGGGCACCTTATCGATTAGCACCAAACGAGCTACAAGAGTTGTCATCACAACTTCAGGAACTTTTAGATAAGGGCTTTATTCGACCTAGCACATCACCTTGGGGAGCTCCTGTTCTTTTTGTTAAAAAGAAGGATGGCACATTCCGGATGTGCATCGATTATAGAGAGTTAAACAAAGTAACAGTCAAGAACCGATACCCTTTACCTCATATCGACGACTTGTCTGATCAGCTTCAAGGATCGAGCTATTATTCAAAAATTGACTTGAGATCTAGTTATCATCAACTTAGAGTTCGAGAAGAAGGCATTCCCAAGACTGCGTTTCGTACTCGTTATGGTCATTATGAGTTCTTCGTCATGCCTTTTGGGTTGACTAATGCACCTGCTGTGTTCATGGACCTCATGAACCGCGTGTGCAAACCCTATCTTGATCAGTTCGTCATTGTGTTTATCGATGATATACTAATATATTCTAGGACCAAGGAGGATCATGAAGAGCACTTACGAATGATCTTGGAACCATTAAAAAATGGGCAGATGTATGCCAAATTCTCAAAGTGTGATTTTTGGATAAGAGAAGTGCAATTTCTAGGCCATATTGTTAATGAGAAAGGGATACATGTGGATCCTGCCAAAATTGAGGCGATAGATAATTGGACTACACCCAAAACACCGAGCAAGATAAGACAATTTCTGGGATTAGCAGGATATTACCAAAGATTCATAGAAGGATTTTCTAAGATCGCACAACCTCTCACGGCCTTGACTCACAAAGGAACGACATACAAATGGAGTGAGAGCCAAGAATCAGCTTTTCAATTGTTAAAACAAAAACTCTATACTGCCCCGATATTAGCACTACCAGAGGGAACAGATGACTTCGTGGTGTATTGCGATGCATCCATTCAAGGATTGGGTTGTGTCTTGATGCAATGAGAAAAGGTGATAGCTTACGCATCGAGACAACTAAAGGATCATGAGAAGAACTATACCACCCATGACTTAGAATTAGGTGCAGTGGTTTTTGCCTTAAAGATCCGGAGACATTACTTGTACGGTACCAAGTGCACTATATACACCGATCAGAAGAGTCTTCAACATATCTTCGAGCAAAAAGAGTTGAATATGAGGCAATGGCGTGGGTGGAACTACTAAATGACTATGATTGCGCTATTAAGTACCATCCGGAAAGGCGAACGTAGTTGCCGATGCCTTAAGCCGGAAGGAAACAGCTAAACCAGATGGGTGCGAGCTTTATAGCTTACTATCAGTACCCAACTGCCCGAATAGGTTAAGGAGGCACAGATAGAAGCTTTAAAAGCAGAAAATGTTGGTTCTGAGCTGTTAAGGGGAATGGATAAACAGCTGAGGTGAAAGAGGATGGAATTCGGTATTTCATGGATAGCTTTGGGTGCCTGTTTATGGAAATCTAAGTGATTTAATTATGAGCGAGGCACACAAATCTAAGTATTCTATACATCCTGGATCCGACAAGATGTATCATGACCTAAAGGCGCACTACTGGTGGCCTAACATGAAAGCGGATGTAGCTACGTATGTGAGCAAGTGTTTGACCTGCTCGAAAGTAAAAGTGGAATATCAAAAACCATCTGGACTGTTACAACAACCTGAGATACCAATGTGGAAATGGGAACAAATCTCCATGGATTTTATTACTAAGTTACCCCAGACTAATACTGGTTGTGACAGATATGGGTTATTATGGATCGATGGACAAAGTCTGCTCACTTCCTTGCAATTAGGGAAACGCATAAGATGGAGAAATTAACTCGACTGTACCTTAAAGAGATCTTTTCGAGACATGGTGTACCGATCTCAATTATTTCCGACCGCGACGCTCGTTTCACGTCACATTTCTAGCAATCATTGCAGAAATCTTAGGTACACGATTGGATATGAGTACTGCATATCACCCACAGAAGGATGGCCAAAGTGGCATACCATACAAACGTTGGAGGATATGCTACGTGCTTGTGTGATGGACTTCGGGAATAACTGGGAAATTCACCTGCCATTGGTGGAGTTTTCTTATAACAACAATTATCATACTAGCATAGAGGCAGCACCTTTCGAGGCGCTGTATGGGAGAAAATGTAGATCACCAGTTTGCTGGGCAGAAATTGGTGATAGTCAGCTAATAGGTCCCGAGTTAATTCATGAGACAACCGAGAAGATTGTGCAGATACGAAACCGTATGGCTGCAGTGCGAGACAGACAAAAGAGTTATGCTGATAAGAGACGGAAACCTTTAGAGTTTCAGGTTGGTGACAAGGTTTTGTTGAAAGTCTCACCATGGAAAGGCGTAGTTCGGTTTGGTAAGCGAGGGAAACTAAATCCGAGGTACGTTGGACCATTTGAAATAGTGGAAAGAATAGGTCAAGTGGCCTATCGACTAGCCCTACCTGATTCGCTAAGTGGAATTCATGATGTATTTCACGTGTCAAACCTGAAGAAGTGCATAACCGATGAAACAATGGCCGTACCACTAGAAGAAGTTCAAGTGGATGAAAAATTGTGTTTTATCGAAGAACCAGTCGAGGTGATGGATCGTGAGGTGAAAACACTTAAGCAAAGCAAGATACCCATTTTCAAAATCCGTTGGAATTCGCGATGTGGACCGGAATTCACATGGGAACGGGAAGATCAAATGAAGCTTAAGTACCCTCAACTATTCGAAAGGACGATGCCAGCAAACGATGGTATTGATTTAAATTTCGGGATGAAATTTCTTTCAACATGGGGATGATGTGACAACTCATCCAAAACTCACTCGATTTCGATTTCGGTGTGCCAATGCAGTAGACCAGTGATGGAACACTTTCACCATGTAACACAATTTTCAAGACGAAAATTCTTTCAACATGGGGATAATGTTACATCCGGTAAATTTCCGTTATCAAACTCCGTTAGTCTTGCATACACGTGTCGTAAGCACACACTAGTTTTCGTTTAACGTTGGTGACCTAATAATAATTAATAATATTACATTATTGATAATCTAATTGATTGTGTGATTATGGTATTATGTTTATGTGTTTGCATGTTTTAAATGCTAATTAGGAAATTAATCACGTAACGTGGAAACGTGCCTATTTATTCGTATGTCTTGTGTTTTTATAAAGATAAAATATATAATGACTATCATTAGTTTATATCTTTATATTATTATGTTAAAAACACTTACGAATAGTCGAAAGTCTAGTTTTTATAAAGTACCAAATTACAAGGGTTTAAATGGTAATTATGCAAATTAAAGAAATAAAACACCCAAACCCTAAACCCCCCCCCCCCATCGGCCGCGACCTCATCTCCCACTCCCCTAGCTTTGCGAATTCGACCTAGAACAAGCAAGTGGCTGCGATTTTGTTCGATTACAAGCAATACAACAAGTTAGCAACATCAAATCGTGTTTCTTTGCAAGAATTAAGGTTAGTTTTGATGGTTTTGTGGGAGTTTTCATGTTGGCCGAAACCCTAGGTCGAACTTGGTGAATTGGATGTTGATTTGTGATTGTTTGATGATGTTATGTTGTTAGTGAGGTTAGATTGATGTTGGTTTACGTTGATTATGCAACAAAACTATGTTCTTGACGTGTGGTTCATAGGTTACTAAGATTAGTAACTTTATTTTGCATGAAAGGGTGATTTGATCATGAATTGATGTTGTTTATGTGTTCATGATGATAATTAGATGTTAGATTGTTGATATGAATCCAAATCTTAGAATGAATGTTGTTGTTCATATCTTGCCAAAAGTGGAAACTTTTGTTCATGATGATTAATAAATTATGATGACTAGGTATTGTTAATCATGTCTAGATGTTGTTATGAGTTTATGATGGTATAATTGTAATAAATTCGTGAATACATTGAGTGTTTGATAGATGTTGGAATGCACTTTCCCAAAAGGAAACTTTATTTGCTCAAAGATTGAAGGATGACAGTTTGAACATGTTTAGGATGTTAGGAGCATGTTAGTATGTTCATGGATGAATTCTAATATGATAGAACATGTTAAATTAGTTGTATGGGATGCTTGGATAGTCATGGGTGATGCTTGGACTTTGATGATCATGTATGATGTTGATTTTGGTTAGTAGCTAAGACATCATGTTTGGGACTGGAAATTGATTGTTGTGGTGTATGTTGAATGCAATGAACATGGTTAATGAATGTGAATATGATCATCATACACGTGTGCGAATCTAAGGCCCCTACTTAGTAGGATTGGCAGGGTTTAGGATGTGAAGTCGTGAGTGGCTTCACATGGCATGTGGTGCGTGATTTGATCTTTGTGTGGCATGTTAGTTGTGTTATAGCTAGTAGACATGTTAATGTTCTAGATTCGCATGACTTGTATGATACTTGGTTGTATGATGATCTAAGTGATACACCTGGATAATATAGCATGCATATGATCCATTTGAATGTTAACCATGTATGATATATGTGTATGTTTGCTTGAATGGTTTACAACACATAAAGTCATCAACGGGTCAAACGGGTCAACTAGATCAAACATGTCTGTTTTTTCTGAAACCTTGAGTCCTTGGTTGTAGTGTACTTAGGGTTTCACATGTTCTATGTTTGCACGTACTCATATGCTTATATGATATAGGTAACCTCTGAAGGTTGTTTGTCCATTCTGTCTGTCAAGTAAAACTCTAAGTGTCTATCACGCATATCAGGTGAGTTCATGCCCCACTCTTTACTTAATATCTTTTGGGGGAGATAACATACTGGTAAACAATAAACGCTTTATATATTCAAGTTGTGTATAATATTAATATAGTGTTGATATCATGGAAAAGTCCTCACACTTTCGAATTGTTAATATTGAATAGCGGAGAAATTTGGGTAGTACTACTGGGTCTGACGAGCCCCACCTGTGTGACTCAAGGTCAACCGGGTGCAATTTGTCCTATTGAACATTGTCACGACCTGTTAAGTCTTGACAGGAGGCAACAATGTAACATAGTCAGCTTCATTGCGAAATCACTATGAGTTAGTATTTATTGTTAATGGACTAGCTATCTGTTACAATGCACTACTTTTATATCTCTATTATTAAACTGCTTATGTTTGAATATCACTCTTGAGCTCACCAACCATTGTGTTGACATTTTAGTATGCTATTCTCAGGTCATTAGCTTGCTTACCATTAGGAGCACTACATGATTTCACTCGCATTCTAAGACTCGGTCTTCAAGACATTTTTATTGTTTTAATGGTTAATGTTTACTCTTTTGGGTTGGCACATGTTTTGCCATAGTATACCTTTTTATTTCCTTGGGTTGTTTTACAAAACGCTTCCGCATAGTTTAAAGTTTATACTTAGGTTGATTTTATTTTAATTATGATATAGAGTCGTTCTGAGTAACTATTGATTGTGATCCTGGTTATTCACATGCCTCCCGGTAAAACTCCGCACGTGGATTTTGAGGGTGTGACAATTACATAAAACACATGTATCTAATACTTAAAAGTTGTATTACGTATCTTATTATTTATATAAAATTACATTTATGTATAAGGTTATGTTTTGTATAGTAATATATATATATATATATATATTATATATATATATCTATTATATAGATATATATATATATATATATATATATATATATATATATATAGATTTTGCAATTTCTTTTTGATTAACAAACATCAGTGTGTTCATTTGAAGGATGTGGAATGAAATCCATTTTAATCAACCTCGTGCCTCTATGGACAAGATCATCGAACCTCAAAGCTCTTGGATTTCTATTGGAGAAAACTGATCTCAAAAGATAGACTTTGGTAGGACTAAATGGTGTTCCCTTGTTGGCTAATGTTTTCTATTATGTTTAAGAGTATCTTTAATCATTTCTATTGCTACGCGTAGAATCCTGCTATACCATCATCAGTATTTGGCTAAACTCATTTTAAAATTATTATCGTTCCCAATTGTAAGATTAATGTTACAAAAATCATTTAACCTTATTTAAACTATATTCTAATTTATTCTTACTTCTTAATAACAATACTCTTCTACTGTATAAATTCCATTAATTTTTTTCATCGTGCTTTGCGACGGGAAGCCAATTATTATTTTCACACGCAACATTGTGTTACTTTGCTCGTCATTGTGACGGCTCATCGGAAACCATATAAACGAGGCCTTGTGATGAAACTCTAAAAATATGTGGCCCGTGGTCGGTCCTTTTTCCCACATGTGATGACGTGTTATTTTGATTGTTACCATTCCCTCTCGTTACAAACTATAAAAAAAGGTTTTGTGACAATTTTAAAATACTAAACTTTACCGGTTAAGTAGGAAAAATAAAAGCTAACATAAGTAATATGGTGGCTGAACTATACGATACTAAACCTTAGTAATCAAAGTTTATAAAAAACCAAAGAAAAAAAATCGTAAGATATCAAAATTTAATGGAAAAGCTCGGCCCAACAAAAGTCGGCTATGAATAGTCAATGAATAAATTCTAATATTTAAATTTTTTGTCCCAAAGTTTGTAATTAATATAGTAAAATACATAATTCAGATAAATAAAATGTATTTGCAACGGCCACAACATAAAGTAAAAAATACTTGGTGGCACAAATAATAAATCATCAAAACCTAACTCCATCTAGTGTTTGAGTTTATTTTTGGGGTTGGTTTATGGTGGAATAAGACAAGCCGTGCATAAAGTGAGGTGAATAATTGAGTCAATAGTAAGCGTACGATGCAATGTCGACCGTTTATTTTGAAATCTCCGTGCCTGACATGCTTTAGTGCTTGACATGCTTTAGTGCCTGACATGCTTTAGTGCCTGACATGCTTTAGTGCCTGACATGCTTTAGTGCCTGACATGCTTTAGTGCCTGACATGCAACGCATGAAATTTCACCCCGTTTTATAATAGTAATTCTGATTATTAGAGTAATAATAACGCTATTGTAAAAACAATTGTCTTTTCAAAACCCCAAATTTTAGGGGTTTTTCAATGACCCATAACTGCGTGATAACAAAGAGGTTTTATAACTACTATTGCCTTGTTATTGACTATAAAATACTCAAGTAAAAAAATTATACGTACTGAACACCCAAGAACCTAACATTATCAAAAACCACCACCATAATCCTGAAGAAAGTTCAAAACAAATAAGAAATAAGATGTAGGTATGTTCAATCTCATTAATGTATCAGTTCTCGATCATATACTTAAAAATGTCGAATGTTTTCTTTATTACAGTTTTTTATCATAAAAGGCAAACTAAAAACAAGAATGATACAATTTTGTACGTGGTTAACAAAGTATTCAAACAGAGGAAAAACAACCAAAAACAAAAAATACCCAATGTGAAAAGGACGTTAGAAAAAATTTAGAAAGAGGCATCCCATGACTTTTCAAAGTTTAGGTAATGGGTTGGAGTCTCACTAGGTGCAATATGCTTCAAATGGGCAAGGTTTTATCACAGTGAGCCTTTGGATGGTGGGTTTCCCTTGGAATGGTGGGCGAGCCAGGTCACTAGTGCTGTCTGTGTTCGCGGGCGTGGGTGACCTTTCGCCAATGGGTTTACCCGGGTGACCGGGCTTAATAATTATTCGTTGGTCGTTCAAAAAAAACATCCAACATCAACGAAATCGATTAATATATACCTAAGCTCCGGTTGATCATGTTTACAATAATAAAAACTGAAAACTTGGGATCGCTAATTGAAATAATCAATTGACAGACGATATTATGTTACATAACTTTCTCAATACAAGCAACAATCAAAACCTAAAAACCATACATACATTGATTAATGTATTGGATCACATCTCCATTAAGCTCGCGTGTCAAAATTATGCAAGAGTGAATTCAGTTACGCCTTGTAATGGGTATAATTACAATCCCACCCTCCCGCCCAAAATTTTTCTTTGGCACGTGGCACCCTGTAGTTAGAGATGGGCAAAAAAATCGGTTCGGCCAAAAAAACCGGAACCGGTTTGAGGCCCAAACCGGTTTGAAATCGGTCCCGAACTGCTGGTTCTTATGCGGTTTCCCTTTTCCAAACTTAAAACCGGTTTCAAACCAATTACCATTATATAATGGCTATATAGCCGTTTGTACCCATTTTTGACTGTTTTTTTATGTTTTTTTACTATTATACCCCCACTAGGTTAATATATATATATATGTATTTGATGTTTTGGTTGAATCACAACAACTTATAACACTCTCTACTCTCAAAAATCTCAAAAACGCTCTTCACAAATACTTTCTTTTTAGACGCTCTCAAAAACGCTCTCATAAAAATCTCTGAAATGGCTTCAACAAGTGCTCAATCATCCGTTGGTTGTGAAGCGTTAAAAGGTGAACCTTCTCAAGGTAAAGCTTCGATGACAAACGAAGAAAATATTTGGGCTTATAACGTTGATGTGGTTCGGGAGCAAATGGCGCAATTTGTAATTCAAGAAAGCTTGCCATTCAAACATTTCGACAACGAACGTTTGACTCGACTCATTCAACAAACTCTCCAACCACGTTACACTAATGTAAGTCGTTGTAAGGCCCCGTTCCCGAGACGCTTACAGTTGGTCATTCATTGCACTTAAAACATTATAAAATGTACATTAATTTTGTAGCGGAATTCAAAACTTTCGTTTATAACTAAAACATGTCATTTACAACATTAATTTTCATCTCAAAATACATGATATGTCAAAATACAGATGCCAGCCTCAAAATGCTCCCAGTAACTTATGCATCCATGCTTGGAACTCCTCAGCATCAACATATACCTGCCAACTATCATGCATACAAAAGTCAGCGACGCTGAGTGAGTCCTAGTTTTATAATAAAATACTTTACTTTCGTTAAAACCGTTCTTTACTTTATTTCAAAACATGCTATACTTTATAACCGTTCGTGATCATGAATCATACGTACATACAGGTAATATCATTATTATCTTCATCATTACGTTTATTAACTTTTCATTCAACGTATTACATTATCGTTCACTTCTCTTTCTAGGTCCGGTCAGCCTTTACCCTCTTAGTGGCACTCAGCCACGATTACTGAGGTTGAATGACAAGGATCCTATTCAGTACTTTATGATGATAATTCATTAACGTTCTTTCATACATTTGTTCTTTCATACATGATCTTTCGTCCATTACTCTTTATTACTCGAATCTTGTCTCTTGCAATATCCCCGACTCATGCTCAAAAGCTGATGCTGTGCCGGGCCTGCTCACAAACCCCCCGACTCATGTGCGAAGACTGACAGAACATCGGGATACGCGACAAAGATCCCATACGAGTCAATCATAGGGATTGAACTCCATCCGAGTATGTTGCAACACATAGTCGCTCATCTCATTGTCTCGTCTCACGGACAAAGACCTCTGTCGAGTCTGTTGCAACACAAAGTCGCTCACCTCATAGCTATGCTTGGCCTTATGCCACACCCCCGAAGTTATACATAACTCGAGTAACAACACCCCCACTGTCGTGGGTAACACCGCCCATAGAAATGGGTAACACCCCCACCGTCGTGGTAACACCCCCATAGAAATAGGTAACAAGACCCCCACCATCGTGGGTAACACCCCTATAGAAATGGATAACAACACCCCCACCGTCGTGGGTAACACCCCCATAGAAATGGGTAACAACACCCCCACCGTCGTGGTAACACCCCCATAGAAATGGGTAACAACACCCCCACCGTCGTGGGTAACACCCCCATAAAAATGGGTAACAACACCCCCACCGTCGTGGGTAACACCCCCATAGAAATGGGTAACAACACCCCCACCGTCGTGGGTAACACCCCCATAGAAATGGGTAACAACACCCCCACCGTTGTGGGTAACACCCCCATAGAAATGGGTAACAACCCCCCTACCGTCGTGGGTAACACCTCCATAGGATTTGGGTAACAACACCCCCACCGTCGTGGGTAACACCCCCATAGAAATAGGTAACAACACCCCCACCATCGTGGGTAACACCCCCATAGAATGGGTAACAACACCCCTACCTTCGTGGGTAACACCCCCATAGAAATGGGTAACAACACCCCCACCGTCGTGGGTAACACCCCCATAGAAATGGGTAACAACACCCCCACCGTCGTGGGTAACACCCCCATGGAAATGGGTAACAACACCCCCACCGTCGTGGGTAACACCCCCATAGAAATGGGTAACAACACCCCCTACCGTCGTGGGTAAAACCCCCATAGAATGGGTAACAACACCCCCACCGTCGTGGGTAACACCCCCATAGAAAGGGTAACAACACCCCCACCGTCGTGGGTAACACCTCTGAAGGTCAGCCACAAAGACCGGAACCCTTGCGTGCACATTTTAGGATTTGCTGAACCTCATGCGCTAGAGCTTAAGGCATTTAGAGCCGTGCACCTCTGTACATATTGCTTTCAAGCTTTTCTTTACTTCTCTCTTTAGTTCATTAATTCATGCATGCATTCGTTCATTACGTTCCTCTTTTCATTACCTTCCACTTTATGTTACATAATACTTTCGTTACATTTATTAACGTCCAACGCAAAGCCAAGGGAAGACATACATACATAATAAGGAACACACATAAACATAAACATACACCATCACCAATACAGGCACACCATACATGCATAACACACATCAAACGTAAGCCATCACATCATAACCAGGCTTATCTTCCCATTATACCCCTTAAAAACCACTTAGAAAACCTCAAGTCCAAAGTGGGCGCATGGGTTCTTCCAGGCGCATGAGCATAAAATTCTAAGTATAAAACAGTCTGGGCGTATGGGCACTGTTTGGGCGTTTCTGCCCTGTTCAGGCGCATCACTAAAACTTAGTCGTTTCAAGCACTTGGGCGCATGGGCACTGCCTAGGCGCATGGCCAATACTTAGCCGTTTCAATCTCTGGGACGCATGGGCACTATTTTTAGGCGCATGGTCCACACTTAGCCTTTTCTTCACTTGGGCGCATGGGCACTATTTAGGCGCATGACCCACCCTTGGGCGCATGGCCAACACTTAGACGCATGGTCCAACATGCTGGGCGCATGGGCAACTATTTAGGCGCATGACCCACCCTTGGGCGCATGGCCAACACTTAGGCGTCTTGCCACTCATGCTGGACGCATGGACAACTGTTTGGGCGCATGAACCACTGTTCATGTTCATCAGACATTCTGAAATCTTTTCTATGCCACCAATTTCACCCGATTCTCATTCTAAGCATACCCAAACATAGATCTAACATACTAAGGCCATCTAAGCATGCTAAACATCATCTCTTACCCATAATGAACACTATAACATGCATACATACATACAACATTTGAACATAAAGCTGTAAATCCACGGTTTTACTTGAAAACATCATTTGGTATGCATAATAGCCCCAAATCAGTTAAAAATCAGTAAAAGAGGGGTTCTAGAAACCCACCTTAAGCAGCTTTTGAGCAGCACTCTTCCCATTCAAGTCCCACCTTCGATTCAGCTCTTGAATCCCAAAAACAAACACTAAACACCAAGAACTTCGCTCAAGAACTCGAAACCTAGCTAAAACCGAGCTCAAACAATAGAAGACTTACCTTTTTCAGCTTCTTCTTCCTCTTTCCCTCTCTAGAACCGAGAGTCTCTCTCTCTCTCTCTTCTCTTTTCAGCCGTGAAGGAGAAAATGAAGAAGAAATAATGGGCACCCATGCCGTTAAATCCTTAAAATAATAAAAGTATACTTTGTACACTTTTTCCCCTTCCACTTTTGCAAAATTTTTATTCTTTCCATTAACTCTTCTTTTCCTTCCGTTTAAATAGAAATTTCGGGGTGTTACAGTCGTGCTACTCTTCGAAGAGATTGTTTAAAATATGGAAAAAAGCTAAAAATGAATTAATAACTTATTTTGAAAATTTACAACCGGTGTTAACTTAACTAGTGATGTTTGGTCGACACCTCATGGTTCACCAGACTCATACATTTGTGTCACCGCCCATTGGGTTGAACCCAATTTGTGGCAAATGATGAAACGTACAATTGCGTTTGAATTGTTTGATTATCCTCACACTGGCCAAAACATTTTTTATCTTATTGATAAAATTATTCAAAAGTATAAATTAGAAAATAAAATATTTTCTATATCTTTTGATAATGCGTCAAGCAACACTCTTGCGATAGATCATTTGAAATTAAAATATAAACCAATATGTGAGGGTGTGTTTTTCATAGTCGATGTGTTGCACACATCATAAACTTAGCCGTTCAAGACGGTTTAAAAACGATTGAATCAGTTAAAGATTGTTTTAAAAGAATGTTACGTGATATTTTTAGTAATAACCAAAGATATACTAAATATCGCAAGTTTTGTAAAGACGCAAATACCAAATGTTTAGGTTCGAATTGGGACGTACCAAAACGATGGAATTCCACATGTAACATGTTTGAAAAGGCTATTGAATAAAAAGAACGTTTAATAGCCTTTCATAATAGTTTGGTAAGTCGGGGAAAGGCAAATTCTTACCATCCATCGGGTTGGGCCATCATCGGAGAAGTAACAAAAATGCTTCAAGTTTTTAAAAATGAAACTACATGTCTTTCTGGAGTTTATTACCCAACGAGTCTGTTGGTACTTCACCAAATTTATTTAATGACTTCAAAATTAAATGAATTGCCGTGTAGGGGTAGACCTTATTCCGATATGATATCCCTAATGAAAAAAAACTTAAAAAGTATTTTGAAGAAATGCCTCCTGTTATTACATGTGCCGCTGCTTTAAACCCTTGTTTAAATTTATCGGGGGTTGAAACTTTACTTGATAAAATTACTTTTAATTTGGATTTAGAAGTTGGTAAACCAATGTATAGTAAAACTTTAAAAGCTACTTTTAACAAACAATCACAACAAATGTATGATGTTTATTTATTAAAATACAGGGAAACATCACAAATCCATGATGCTTTAAGGCATGCGGCAAATGCCGAATGTTCGAATGATCCAATGTTTGATTTATATAATACTTTAAGGGATTAATGTAATAAACGTCAACGTGGTAACACTCCGAGTAGTGAACTCGGGAGGTATGGTCTTACAAACTTTTTATCGACCATGACTCCACATGAATTTAAAATTTTTGACTTGTTGGCTTGGTGGAAAGGTAAGGAAGAACAATTTCCCATCCTATCCACCATGGCCCGAGATTTATTAACTGTCCAAGCTTCTACGGTGACTTTGGAATCTACTTTTTCTGTTAGTGGTAGGGTTATATCAATAAGACGAACTCGACTCACTCCACTAGCGGTTGAAATGTCAATTTGCTTGAAAGATTATTTGGATGCCGCGAAAAGAGTACAAGACAAACATTCACTTGAAGGAGACCTGGAATACGAAGCAAAATTATACGAGAACGAGGTAGAAAGCGGATTGACACCAGGAATGACCGATGATGAAGCGGCATATGATTATTACCTTCATAACAATTCCGGTTCTGGTGGCGAGGAATAAACGTACAAGTATAATACGAACGAAGAAACGACTATGTTAAATGTTTAGTTTTAAATGTTTAGATTATTTAAATGTTTTAAATGTTATAAATTGTTAAAATGTTTAAATTGTTTATAAATGTTATAAATTATTTAAATTGTTTATAAATGTTATAAATTATTTATATTGTTTATAAATGTTATAAATTGTTAAAATGTTTAAATTGTTTATAAATGTTATAAATTATTTAAATTGTTTATAAATGTTATAAATTATTTATATTGTTTATAAATGTTATAAATTGTTTAAATGCTTAAATTGTTTATAAATATTAATAAATAGTATATATATATATGTTTATAAATGTTGGTTGCCCATATAAAATGAGATTTGGATTCGGTGGGTTCATAATTATGGACTTCAGTTGTTGACTTCTTTTACTTACTACTTTCTTTATAGTAATAGTAAGCAGGACTTGAGAAGTCTTGTTTTACGCCAGACTTCTTTGGCGGTGTATATGGTTGGTTGTTGACCAACGGAAAGAAAGGGATTGTGTCAACTTTGTTCCTTCATCTTTCTATTTTGATTCTATTTGATTTTTTATTTTATTTTATATTGTGGTTGGGCAATGGTAAGCTGATTCGTTTCTGGGATGATGTTTGGCCATGCCACTCTACTCAGAGACGCATGCCATAATTTATATCAATTCACAAGGTTCTCATGATCTCAAAGTGATAGACTACATTCAATATGAAGGATAAAAAAGGATTTCTCCCTCTATTCAACTACCCATCCAAGAGCATTTGGCTTTTTAAATTGTTTAAATGTTTAAATTGTTTAAATGTTTTAAATGTTTATAAATGTTATGAATTGTTTAAATTATATAAATTGTTTTCTATATGTTATAAAATGTTATAAATTGTTTAAATTATATAAATTATTTTAAATTATATAAATTATATAAAATGTTATAAATGTTATAAATTTTTTAAATTATATAATGTTATAAATGTTTATGTTTTAATTAAAAGTTTAAAATTTTATTTGAATATAACAAAAATCCAAATTTAAAAACAAAAAACCGGTTTGGGCCCGAACCGGTTCCAAACCGCCCCAAACCGGTTTGATAGGTTTGGGTTTTTATGGATTGAAACCGGTTTGAACCCGACCCGGTTTGGGGCCAAACCGGTTTTGATCGAGTTTGACTAACCGGTTTCGGTTTGGAACCCGAACCGGTTTGGCCCCCAAACCGGTTTGTACACCACTACCTGTAGTGGTTTCGTACACTTCGCAAGAAATCAACTGTGTACCGTAAACTTTCCCTATATATACATATATATAGGGGCAATTACTATAAAAATGTAATTTTCATTTGAAGGGTACATAGTCACCAGGGCGTGACACATGTTTTTTCGCGGAGGGGTAGTTTCGTTTGCCCCATAAATACTCATAAGGTACATAATTACGCAAGTTATAGCTATTATTATGCTAAGTAAAATTACCAACGTTATAAAAAAATAATTACGCAAGTTATGTTCATAATTACGAAGTTAATAATCACGCAAGTTATGTGTACAACACATAAACGTATTTAGAGAAGTGTTGATTTTTTTTTAAAATATAGTAATACTATACTCATATTAAAGAGGATAAAATGCTCAATTTTACAGTGCAATTTTAAAAAAAAATAATGCCTTATAAAAAGTTATATACATTTAAAAATAGGGGAAATTGAAAAAAGTCAACAATTGTATGTTATTTTCAAATTTCCAAAAAGTCAATATTATATGTATGTATATATATATATACACACATATATATACATACATACATATATATACATACATACATACATACATATATATACATATAGATATACATAGATACATATATACATATACACATATACATAACATATATACATATGCATACATATATATATATATATATATATATAATATATATATATATATATATATATATATACATATATACATACATACATACATACATACATACATATATATGTATATTGTAGAGATTGCATGAAGAGGCTGAAGCAACCAAAACACACAAAGTCTTTCTCGCTGCACAAGTACACTGAAGAAGAATGCTTCGGAAGTTTCACACATGCAACAGAAATATTCTAAGTGTGAAATCTTTCGAAGACAAGACCAATATCTTTCGAAGCCAAGACCAATATCTTCCGAAGCCAAAGATGAAGTCTTCCAAAGCTTCAGAGACAAAGTCTTTTGAAGCCAACACTTGAAGACAGATTTCATCCGAAGACTTTTAACAACATGCTTTATCTGATGTAGTTTTCCATAAAACTGGACCCTTTTCCGTTGCAACTCTGTAAAGTCACCAACTTACATGAGTTGGTGAAAAGGTCCATGCTTTTAGTAATTATACATTGAGATCTTGAGTATGTAACTTTCTACTTCATGTACTTTATCCTTTTTGTAATAGATAAGGATGTGAGCTATGACATGTCATAGTCACTAATGAAAATGCAATCTACCTTTTGACTCTACATGTGATTTTGTTTTATGTCTAGTCAATTGTATCCAGCTGGCTTTCAAAGTATGGCCGGCTGTAGGATGTAGTATAAGTATATCATGTTCTTGTAACTTTCTTAGTGCTTTGTAACACTTGTAATAGAACTTGAGAAAGCAATATACTGCGATCTTGCAAACCATCTACTTATGTATCTTGTTCTCTTGTTTTGTCTCTTACTTACTTGTGTTCTTAGTATCTTTACTTGTGGTTAATCTACTTCACTGTTTAATTAAGTTAAGTTTGTTCTCCTCTTTGTGTTGTTGTGTTGTAAGTGACCACTATTCACCGGTCCTGCATTTGGTATCAGAGCAATCTAGGCTTTTGATATAAGATCTAACCATCTTAAGATCCCTCACAAACACAAATACTAAACTTTTCAAATGGCAGCCATTTCCAAAACTGATATGGAAACTAGAACCACGAACAAATCCCCACTGATCACTCTTGATGATTTTGACATCAGGTGCCAAAGAATGGAAGGTTTCATCAGGTCTCTAGATTCAAGAATGTGGGAATCTATTGAGAATGGACCATACATACCAAGCACTTCTTCTTCTACTTGTGGTGGTATGATACCCAAGGCTGTGGCTAACTACTCTAATGAAGATAGGAAGAGAGTAGAGATTGACCAGAAAGCCATGACAGCCCTTCAGCCTGCTCTTCCTAACTCTGTGTATAGAGGTTTCAAGAAATACAAAACAGCTTAGCAGCTATGGGATGCATTGAAACTGATGTATGAGGGTTCTTTTGAAGCAAAGGAGAACAAGAAGGATCTCCTGAAGCAGTAGTTTGAAAACTTCACCTTCAAAGTAGGTGAAACCATGACTTAGCAATACTTCAGGTATGTTGAGATAGTGGATGCCCTAGTGGATGGAGGAGTTGCTCTTGAGAACAAAGACATTGTAAGGAAGTTCATGTTCTCACTTCCTAGGCAATGGACACACTACTGTGTGGTTATCAAGACGACTGAGAACCTGAAAACTCTCAGCCTGACATAGTTATATGGGATTCTCAGTGGCTACTAGATGGAGATGAACATGCAAGGTTCATCTGGAAACTCCAACAATCAAATGGGTTCAGCCCTTCATGTGGTTTAAAGGGATAGCATAGAACGCCAACATCATCTCATATGCTACCTTGACAACTCACCAAAGGGTCCTTTCATCACCTTCCCTGAGACACAAAGGGAGAACTACACTCAAGGAAGCCTATTCCAAGAGACAAGTTCTTCTCAAGCCTTAGTGTCTTCTGATGAAAGTTGTGGAAGCTCTTTTTCCACCCTTGAAGACCTGGACTGTATCCATCCAGATGATCTGGAGTACATGGAAATAGTCCAGCAGATGGCTCTTCTCACTCATAGAGCTAAGAAGTTCTACAAGCGGATAGGAAGGAAGTTCCCAGCAATGTAACCAGTGGAAAGTTTAGTCTGGATAAAAGCAAAGTCAAGTGTTACAACTGTAACTTGATGGGCCACTTTGCCAAGGAGTGTAAGGCACCAAGAACAACTGGTGGCCAAGCACAATCCAGACCAAACTACACTGACAAGGCTACCCAGAATGACAAGCCAAAGCAGCAAGCTATTGTTGCTATTGAAGAAGGAGGATTTAACTGGAGCTTTCAGGTGGAAGATGCTTCTCCAAACCAAGCACTAATGGCAAATCATGATGAAGCCAAGGTATTGGAACATCTCTGTACCCTTGAATACATTGCTAAAGTCAATAGATACAGGTCCTACAACTTAGAAATGAGATCTGATCTTAAGTCTTTAAACATCTTAAAAGCTGATTTTTGAAAGTCTGAAAGTGATTATAAGCTAAAGATAGAGGACTTAGAGAAAACTATTTCAGTTCAAAAACATGAGCATACAAATTATAGGACTCAGATCAAGGATCTCATAACTAAGATGACTAAGTGCTAGGTTGAGCTTGTGATCAGCAAAGCCAGGGCAGAAAAGTGTGTTCTTGAAGAAGAGACCATCAAGAATATGATATCCTTATCCCTTCACAACAAAGTGTGTTATCAAAACAAGCAAGGACTGGGATCTAATAAGATAGCTCTTCCACACACAATATTGTCTGTAAGATTACCCAGGTGTGAAACTTGTGAATATGAGCTTCCTCTCATAGACCCCTTGAGTGAAGAGGATGAAGAAATGATAGTGAAGAATTCCTCTGAGAAGAGTGAAGAGGAAGATTCTAAGAAGGGTCACTATCCTTCTGAGGAGAAGAATAAGACTGTGATGATCAAGTCAATGAGAAAGAACTTGACCAGAAAGAGCAAAAGAAAAGCTAGGAAGGCTCAAGAGATCAAAGCTTCTTTTGACTCTAAGCATAATCAAAATTTTATCTCTGTAGGGTTTGAAGTAGTGAAGACTGAAAACATCAACCTAAACTCTACTGTCAAGAGTTCTAGTTCATGTTCAAATCATCTCAGCACCAAGAAGAAGGCTTATCTATTGTGTACCACTACTACACAGCCTAGACCATCCAACTCCAAGAATAGTTCTCAGCTCAAAAGAACTGTCTCAACATCTTCAAAGATGAAGGTGGAGAAGGGATGTGATCAAAGTCAGTTTTGTTCTTAGAAGAAGGCTCTTGGGAAGAAGAAAATGGAATGTGTCATGTGTGAAAGTACTTCTCATCTTGCTAAGGATTGTCCATACAATCCAAGAGGTACTCTTCACTTGACCAAGAAAATGACTTCCAAGAGTTCCAAGAAGATTCAAGCTTCAGAAGGAAAATCTGTTTCCTTTGGAAGCTCCAAAACTAAAAAGAAGGCAAGTAGAAAACTGCCTTCGGAAGAAAATTTGTTCTTGGAAGGAAGGAATACTGAAGTCTGCTGCAGTGTTTGCAGAATCTTTCGAAGGTCCAGTCATCAAAACTTCTGAAGTCTTAAAAGCTTCCGAAGTGTTGAAGGTCAAGTCCAAACTTCCAAAGGTGGTTTCATGCTCTTTACATGCTCTAACTGAGCATGAGTGCATTGTTCTCAAGCCCGGGGTGGTCATTCCTCGTGAGCTTTTTCTGCTTAGAGCCCCCAGGAAAGGGAACATGTACAAGATGGACTTGCAAGAAACATCTCCCTGTGGAGAAGATTCATGCTTTCTGTCTAAAGCCAATAGTGATGAGTCTTTCCTATGGCATAAAAGAATGTGCCATGTAAACTTTAATAATAAGAATAAACTGATTAAAAATGATTTGGTAACTGGAATGCCAAAGAAAGAGTTTACAAGTGATGATCATTATGTTGCATGCCTGAAAGGGAAGTAACATAAGGTATCTCATAAGCCTAAGGAAAGGAACTGCATCACTACACCCCTACACTTTTTACATATGAATCTCTTTGGCCCCACCAATGTAATGATTTTAGGAGGGACCTCTTACTGTTTGGTGATCACAGATGACTTTACAAGATTCACTTGTGTCTTTTTCCTTAAAACTAAGGATGAGACTCTTGAGATTCTGAAGAATTTTATCTTAAAAATTGAGAATCAATCTGATCACAAGGTCAAGACCATAAGATGTGATCAAGGAACTGAATTCAAGAACCAAATCCTTGATAGATTTTGAGATGAAAAGGATATTACCAGACAATACAGTGTTGAGAGGAGAAACATGACATTGATTGAAGTTGCAAGAACCATGTTGTTTGACTCTAAACTGCTCATCACCTTCTGGGTAGAGGCAGTCAACACTGCCTTCTATATACAGAATAGAGTTTTAGTGGTTAAGACTCATGGCAAGACTCTTAATGAACTTTGCCACAAGAGGAAACCTTTTATTGGTTTTCTCAGGTCATTTGGATGTCCTTGCATCATCTTGAATACCAAAGATCAAATTGTCAAATTTCTGAGAAATCAGATGATGGACACTTTATTGGATACTCTTCCCAAGCTAAGGCTTATAGAGTATATAATCTTAGAACTAGAATTGTTGAGGAGTCAGCCAATATGACTTTCAATGAACACACACCCTGTATGGCTGGTTCTGGTCTTGATCGGCTGTTTGATCTTGATTTAGTTACCAACTGTTTTAACAAATCTTGTGAGACTCTTTCAGGATCTACAGAAATTTTACCTACAGGTGATGCTGACCCAAGATTTGAGCTAAGAAGACCTTCAAGTAACACATCTTCAGCTCCAGTTGTAACTACCTCTGCAAATGAAGTTTCTATCAGCACCACAATGACAAATTCAACTGATTCATCTAGGATGCCTTCAAATTCCAGCTCAGAGGCTTTACAACCAGATAAAGATACTTCAAATGTAGAAGAAAATAATGGAGGTGGTGATAGTGATCAAGAATTTCTTGATGCTGAAAACAACTCCATAAATGACAACATCAATGATGTCACACACTCATTGGATCAAGTCTCTCTTGATAAGTGTGCTGATGTGATAGGAGAAACATCCATGCCAGATTTAAATTTCTCTAATTTAGATCTCTCTCTTAGCAACTTGTTGTGATCCCTCAGCTAAGGATCCATAAGTCTCACCCACCCTACCACAAACATCATTGGAGATGTTTACACATGGGTAAGAACAAGAGGACAAACCCATGAAGCAAATGTTTGTCTTAACTCTTGTTTCTTATCCCAGATAGAGCCAAAGAAAATTGATGAGGCTCTGAAGGATGGAAGTTGGGTTGAAGCTATGCAAGAGGACCTGCTTTAATTCACAAGGCAGAAAGTTTGGAACCTTTGTCCTCTTCCTCATAGGAAGACTACTATTGGAACCAAATGGGTGTTTAGGAACAAGAAGGATGATAGAGGCCTTGTCATAAAAATAAAGCTAGACTAGTTGTTTAAGGATACACACAAGAAGAAAGGATTGACTACATTGATGTCTTTGCTCCTGTAGCAAGACTAGAAGCTGTTAGGATATTCCTGGCATTTGTTGCATCCAAGAACTTCAAGGTCTATCAACTTGATGTCAAGTGTGCTTTTCTTTAAGAAGTGATTGATGAAGAGGTGTATGTCAAACAACCACCTGGTTTTGCAGATCTTGATCGTCCTGATTATGTCTGCAAGCTTGACAAAGCTCTTTATAGGCTACATCAGGCACTTAGGAAGTGATACGAGACTCTATCTCAGTATCTCTGCAAACATGGATACAGAAGGGGTACTATAGATGGAACTCTCTTCATCAAAGGACAGGTAAATGACTTAATGCTATTTCAAGTATATATAGACGGCATCATCTTTGGTTTAACTAATCCAAGGCTCTACAAAGACTTTGAGAAGCTGATAAAGGATAGATTTGAAATGAGTGCCATGGGAGAACTCAATTTCTTTCTGGGAATTCAAGTGAAGCAAGTTAAAGATGGCATCTTCATTAGTCAGTCTAAGTATGTTCAAGAAAAACCTAAGAGATTAAAGATGACTGATTGTAAGATTGCTAAGACACCCATAGCAAGAAACCACTCCCTTGGACCTGATCTAGAGGGGGAGTGTGTGGATGAACACCTTTACAGGGCTATGATTGGGTCTCTTATGTATCTTACAGCTACCAGGCCTGATATCATGTTTGCTACATGTATTTGTGCTAGATATCAAGCCAACCCTAAGATGTCTCACCTTATCACTGTCAAAAGGATTCTAAGATACCTCAAAGGTGCTTTAACACTTGGTCTATGGTATCCTAAGAATATTGACTTCAATCTGTATGCTTATAAAGACAGTGATTATGGGGGTTGCAACATGACTGCAAAGTCCACATCTAGGGGATGTCAGTTTTTTGGTGGAAGGGTTGTCTCATGCCAATGTAAGAAATAATCTTGTGTCTCTGCATCAATTGCTGAAGCTAAATACATTGATGTTGCAAGCTGTTATGCTCAAGTGCTATGGATTCAGAATCAGATACTTGACTATGGATTAAACTTTAAGGAGACTCCCAATCACATAGACAACAACAGTACTATCTCTATCACAGAGAATCCTATGCAACACTCAAGGACCAAACACATCACATCAGGTATAATTTAATTAGAGATAATTTTGAAAAGGGATTAATTAAACTAGTTAAAGTCCACACAAATGAACAATATGCTGATCTATTTACAAAGGCTTTTGATGAACAAAGATTAAAATATTTTATATTAGCTATTGGGATAAACTTGGAGTAGGTTTTTCTTAAAACTAATTCTTATTATTTCTTAAAATCTGTGTGTCCTAAGTTGTCT
Source organism: Flaveria trinervia (assembly GCA_025506515.1). Classification (NCBI taxonomy): domain Eukaryota; kingdom Viridiplantae; phylum Streptophyta; class Magnoliopsida; order Asterales; family Asteraceae; genus Flaveria; species Flaveria trinervia. Next base: position 67,503,430 of record CM046454.1, read on the forward strand.
AGTTCATCACTTTCACAAGCTCTTATTTTCTTTGGATGAAAATCTTTTGAAGACTTTCCTTAGATTTCTGAAAATTTTGATCCTTAAGAAGATATGCTTTTATCCTCGGAAGAAAATCATGCCTTCAAAACAAATAACTGTCTAATTACTTTTACCTTCGGAAGAAATTTCTGAAATATCTTCCGAAGCTTAAATACTTGTCTCAGACACTTATATGTTTTCAAGGACTATTTTCTTCCGAAGCAAATTAACTCTCGGAAGCTTTGTTCCTATGCATAGAGCTTTCAAGTCTTAATTTTTCTTCCGAAGCAAAATTTTCACAACTCTTAGGAAAATCTTCCGAAGTCATTTTAGCTTCGGAAGCTTTTTCATTAAAACTTCCGAAGATAATTTACCTTCGGAAGCTTTTTAACTTCCAAGAAAACTATTTTTTAAGCAAAAGCAAACTACTTTTTCAGAGGTGGGACCGACATCCGGATTTCAAAGTTTATTCTCTTTCATAACTTTGTCTTGAATCCTTTTCACATATAAACCCAACGGTTCCCCCTCTTTCTATCATCTTCTTCTTTCCTCCAAACCTAAATCCCAAATTTCTCTTTGAATTACTTTTGTTCATCTTTCTTCATCCTTAAGCTTTCTCAAAATGTCCAACCTTAATCGTAGAAATGAACCAAACTTCTCCATGCTGTTACACAGGCAACATAACCAGGTTGCTCTGTTACACTTTGAGAAAGATCCACATTTCTTAGAAGTTTGCCATTTCTTGACTACTTCACCTCCCTAACCATTGGTCCTACATTATATGAGGATCATCTGCTTTCATTCTAGAAGACCTGTCAAGAGGTCGTTATGGATGGGGAGAAGGCACTATCTGCTACAGTGCAAGGGAGAGCAGTCTTCATCACTCCGGCCATCATCAACCCTCATCTTCAGCTGGATGATGAAGAAGGTGAGGTGTTCTTCCCCAAAGATTTTGTTAACCATTCCTTTGAGCAGATAGGCTATGAGAGTGATTTCTCTGTAAAGACTTTCAGGAAAGGGAAGGTCTCATCCTAATGGAAATTCCTACTCCATGTGGTTATCCACAGCTTGTCAAACAAGCATGGAGGATGGGACCAGATTCCTAAAGATCTCTCCTTCATTGTTCATGGGATGGTTCAGGGGGTCAAATTCAGGTACTCTCAGTTTTTTATATAAATTTACTTGCAAACTCGGACTCCTTAATATACTACATGTTCCCTAGATATGTTCAACACATTCTTAACTGTGAACTGGGCTCACAGTTAAGGGGAATATGTAATATTCTTAAACTGGGACAGATGAAGCTCGGCATCTTTAAAATCTTGAGGAAGCCCATTGTTGGCTTCTCTAGGGTAGAAACAACCCTTGTCATAAAAATGTTAGAGCTCATTGCTCAAGGTGACACCCTAGCAGCACCAGCTAGTGTTGAACCCACACCTTCTACATCCCAACCCCCTCAATAGCCACAAATCACCCACACCGACCAAAGAAAACACAAACAAACCCCTACACAGACTATTCAGTCTGTGCAGGCCCCCATACACAGGAAGAAGTGGACACTGGAGCTCCCACTTCTCCTGAGGAGCAGACCACTCCCATTACTTCTAAGATCAGTGCTGAGGTTTCTCATGCTCAGCCTAATGAGCTCACAAGCCAAATGCCTTAAGCCTTCACTCTGAGTCTCAACACTCAAGTGAACAACCTTCAGGGACAGTTACCATCCCCAGCCTTTGGACTTAAACCAACCAATTCCCAAGCTTGACTTCTATACTGATGCAGATTTAGGTTTCAGTGAGTACCATGAGTCTTTCTTTTTTTCCTCGACACAAAGAGAGATGAGTGCTCCTGAGTCTCCTACATCTAGCCCACATCAGTCACCCACTACTGAGGTGGACACTTTTGAACCTATTCAGGATGTCCATATGGAATAGGCTCTCACTTTTGCAAGTGATTCCATCATTAAGACCTCAACCATGGCAACTCAGCCCATTGACACCTCAATTGAGGCTGCCAGTGAGCAGAGGAAATGCAGCAGCCAAGAAGCTGAAGCTGGTGATGAGAAAGAGGACTCTGGTCCAATCATCTTATCCCCCAATGATTCTTATGATGAAGATGAGGGGGGACTTTGAGACTAAAGGTGCAAAAACTGTCCAAAACATGCACCTATTTAGTCTCCAAGGTCAGTCATCTTGAATCTCAAGTGAATACCTTGCAAAACAGGGTCAATTATCAGCAACTTGATATTTCTTATCTCAGGGAAAAACTAGTTGGGGGACCTTTAAGTGGAGCTCAACCAGGAACACAAGAACCTGTGAGTGTGATTGACCTAACTCCTAGCTCACCTATGTAAGAGGGTGATGCTACGAAAAAGGGGAGAAAGTCATTACAATCATAGAACCTGGGAGTTCTTCAGAGAGTATGGACATTAATGACTCACCATCCTCACTTGCAATTGTGCATACTCAACAACTTCCTCAAGTTCATATTGATGTGGACTCCAAAGACTCCTACATACAGAGTCTGTTTAAGGAAGGAATACCAAGGGCTATGTCATCTCCACCAACTTCAATCACATCATTAGGTGGAGGTATGATGAAAGCAGAAGAGCCCTCATCATTCTTAGAGTTTAAGGACAGCAAGAGGTCTTCAATTTTCAGACCTTGAACTTCTATGAAGGTCTGGATCTAGTCAGCATGCCACTTGTCAATCAAAGACAATCAAGACAAGCTAACAGGATGGCTCAAAGAATCCAAGACAGAATTACTGTAGAGTTCAGCTTCAGAAGGAGACTAAGGCAATCAGGCAATTGGTCAACTAGATGTTGAGGAGACCCTAAGATTAGTTTCATAGGGAAAACCTTGACTGAAGGCCTAATGGCAGAACCTGAGAGTCCTGTCTCATCATCATCAACTATTGCAGAGATTCATACCCTTTTTTAGACGCCTACTGGTGAAGGTGCATCTCAACCTCTCTCTGACCAGAGCTTGGAGGCTACACCAAGCAATGAAGGCCAGAGCTTTCTCCACCCTGAGTCACAAGGTCTGTGAGTGACAAAGGGAAAAGAAAGATGACTTCTAAGGAGATTGAGGAGGAATAGGAGAGAGAGATGGAGAGGAAAAGGAAACTGATGGGAGAAAGTTCCTCTACTAAGTCTGCAAGGCTCATGGAGTCTGCTATTAGGGTTGCCCCCAGACCAAACACTCAAGATGATGAGTTGAGGGCAGTTAGGATAAACTACTTGCAGACCAGGAACTATGACATAAACAATGTCATTTCTCTCCCCTTAGAGGAATTGAATGAACTGGTTGACATGGAAGTATCAAAGGAAAGAAAGGAGGTGGAAGATGCAGAGCTACTGATTCAAATCAAAGGAGATAGAAGAAAGAAAAGATTATACAAGCATGTGCCTACCCTCTACCCAGTTCAGGAAAGTCTTGCACATGAGGATATGGTTCAACAAGAACCTCAGGTAGATAAAGAAGAAGACAGGATCAAGATGATCAACTACCTGAGTGCTGCAGGAATCTATCAGGCAGATACACTTCTTCCCTTATCCTATGACTATATTGAGTTTGAGTATCTCAAACAACTTGAACTTCAGATAGTCAAGGAAAGAAAGATCACCAAAAAGGAAGCTAAGGGAAGAAGCTGCAAAGTCAAGAGCCATCATCTAGAAGAGTATGAAGAAATCTGCAAACAAGCAAAAGATGATGAGCTTCTTGAAGTTGTATGGATTCTCCGGAAGGAGACTTGGCCATACGTCTTTGTCCACTATGGATGAGAATATCAGGGTAATCAAGTAGAAGATCAAGAGTGGAGAGCTAATGGACTTACACTCCCCTCCAAGTCAAGCTCCACCTGAAGTGGAGGTTAAGGTTGAACAACCTGAGACAACACAACCTGAACCTCCTGTTGAGACTTAGCAAACTTCATCTTCTGATCCATAGCAGGTTCAAACTCCCTCTCCTTCTGAACCCGTGAGAGAGGAAGACCCAACTGAGAAAGACAAAGAAAATCAACCAGGTGTTGCAGGCCAGTCTTCTCAGTAAAAGTAACAAGAAGAAAGAAAAGGATGGCTTCAAAGCCAAAGCCAAAGAAGAAGAAAGAAACATCATTTTCTAAACCTCAATATGAGTCAGAACATCCTAAGGATGTGCAGCCAGAGGATGCTCTATTATCTCCCACTCAAACAGCTCCTCTAGCATCAGGAAGACCCATCTTGTCCTGGACATACACAAAAAATACAGAAAGATGGCATGTAATTAGAGATCAAGGCACTGAGGATGTCTACACATGGCAAGACATGTTCAATCCACCTCTGCATGATCTATTTGTCATGAGAAGACACTTTGAGATCATGAGGAAAGGGATGGTCATCATCATAATGAGGACTATTGATTTCTGAAGTCTTCAAAGTGTTTTGGTAGCATCAGCCTAGGGGGAGTTTGTAAGGATTACATGTTAAGGCTGATGCAACTCAAACACTCAAAGTCTCCTGCATGCAAGCACAAGTGTATTAAAGATGAATGCTTCGGACGTTTCACATATGCAACAGAAATAATCTAAGTGTGAAAATCTTCCAAAGCCAAGACCAATATCTTCCGAAGCCAAAGATGAAGTCTTCTAAAGCTTCAAAGACAAAGTCTTCCGAAGCCAACACTTGAAGACAGATTTCTTCCGAAGACTTTTAGTATACATGCTTTATCTGATGTACTTTACATAAAGCTGGGCCCCTTTCTACTGCAACTCTGTAAAGTCACCAACTTAAATGAGTTGGTGAAAACGTCCATGCTTTTAGTAACTGTACATTGAGGTCTTGAGTATGTAACTTTCTACTTCATGTACTTTATCATTTTTGTAATATATTAGGATGTAAGCTATGGCATGTCATAGTCACAAGTCAAAATGTAATCTGCCTTTTGACTCTACAATTGATTTTGTTTGTGTCTAGTCAATTGTATCCAGCTGGCTTTCATGGTATGGCCGGCTATAGGATGTGATACATGTATCTCAAGTACTGGTAACTTTCCTTTATGCTTTGTAACATTTGTAATAGAACTTGAGAAGGCAATATACTACAATCTTGAAAACCATCTCCTTGTATATTTTGCTATCTTGTTCTATCTCTTATTTACTTGTATTCTTAGTATCATTACTTGTGGTTAATCTAGTTTCACTGTTTGATTAGTCAAGTTAATCTTCTCATGTGTTGTTGTGTTGTAAGTGACCACCGTTCACCGGTCCTGCACAGTCTACACTGAACTCTGGCGGCAACTAATAATCCACTATCATAGCATGTCCTACATGCTTAAGCTACCATGCCATGCCACGTCACATATGGCTTAACCCTTGCCACCACACTACGTCCTAGAACTACCAGACCATAACCCTCATTCCCCTTCTTTGTCGTATATATCATTAAAGTGAAAAGTTTAACGATGCATCATGACATACTTGTAATTGTGCATCCTCGCATACTCGTTTTCTAACATCAAATCATATTTTTTTCTAACAGGATAACTATCAGCCATGTTACACCTATAATCTAACAAAATCAACAAAAAGCGACAATAAATGTACTAAAATAGGTTTTCAAAACCATTAGGTATAACTACGATTAGAATCTAGCTCGTTTAGTAGTTTTACATTGTAATAGCTTAACCATATCTCTAGAAAAATCATTATATCATCCTTTTCCCAATCAAAACTTAAGGGGCGTTTGGTATGCAGGAGTTCAATGGAATTGGAATCTAAATTCCATTGGTCATTATGTTTGGTTACTTAGAAAATGACTGGAATTTGAATTCCATTCTTAACGTGTTTTGTTGTAAAAGGAATCGGAATTGGAACTAGAATTAATTCCCTCCAACTTTTCAAATGAATGATTTCAAAATCCTTTTAAATATTAAGGGAGCGTTTGGTTGGAAGAATGGAATGGAATTGAGAAACTAGTATAATTTTCAAGTAGAATTATGTTTGATGAGTAATGAAATGTAAAACCCAAGGAATGTTTAATCTCAATTCCCTTGGTTGTGGGATTTTAAAATCCTTCCACCTAAAAAGGGAATTTGAAATCCCACAACCAAGGGAATTGAAGTGAAACATTCCTTTGGGTTTTACATTTTAATACCCACTCAAACATAATTTTACTTGAAAATTATACTAGTTTTTTAATTTCATTCCATTCCATTCTTCCAATCAAACGCTCCCTAAAGGATATTAAATTCCACCGACCCGACCCCGCCTCCACCACCAACCGCCACCTACTGTAACATCTACCCATTTTGAAAATATGACCCAAACCTGTTTGTCAATTTTAGAAAACAAATTCATAAGTTAGCTATTTAATTTATTTTAATCTTTCAAACACAATGAGTATACCATTTTTATCCAATTTAAATTTTATAATTTATGAAGTGAAAATTATTGCAACCCTTATAAGGTTTTCATAAATAATTATGAGAATTAAACCATTTAGTTTCAAACAATTCAATTCACACGTTTCACAAACATTAATAATGTTTATTCTTAATTATGGTCTTAATTATATAAGTTATAACAAATAATTAATTAGTAAAACATTTTGTTAAAGATTTAAAATGGGTTATGAAGACTTTACAAAATAAAATTTAATTTATTAATTGAATATGGTTTTACAAAATTAGAAGTGATAATAAGTTTGGGGTCAAATTTGTAAATTATAAAACTTTGTTTTAAAGTTGTTACATGAAATATTAACTATTAAAAATAGAGGGGCCAAAAGTGTGAATTTCGTTTAAAAACCCAACCACCCAAACCCACCCTCGTCGACCCTTTTTCCTTCTCCGACCACCATCTCCGGCGGTCCTCCGGCGACTCATTCACACCCAAACACTCAACTAAAATGCAATTAAACCATCCTGAACCTCTCGTGAACTTGTTTCAAACCAAGGAAACGTTTCAATTGTGGCAGCTTTCTTTTCACCCTTGAAGACCTGGACTGTATCCATCCAGATGATCTAGAGTACATGAATATAGTCCAGTAGATGGCTCTTCTCTCTCACAGAGCCAAGAAGTTCTACAAGCGACTTGAAGGAAGTTCCCTAGCATTACAACCAGTGGAAAGTTTGGGCTGGATAAAAGCAAAGTCAAGTGTTACAACTATAACTTGATGGGTCAATTTTCTAGGGAGTGTAAGGCACCAAGAACAAATGGTGGCCAAGCACAGTCCAGACCAAACTACACTAACAAAGCTACCCAGAATGAGAAGCCAAAGCAGCAAGCTGATGTTGCTGTTGAAGAAGGAGGCTTTGACTGGAGCTTTTAGGTGGAAGATGCTTCTCCAAACCAAGCACGTATGGCAGATCATGATGAAACCAAGGTATTGGAACATCTTTGTACCCCTAAATGCATTGCTAAAGTAAACAGATATAGGTCCTACAACTTAGAAATGAGATCTGACCTTGAGTCCTTAAATATCTTAAAAGGTGATTTTAGAAAGTCTGAAAATGATTATAAACTAAAGATAGAGGACTTAGAGAAAACCATTTCAATTCTTAAACATGAGCATACAAACTTTAGGACTCAGATCAAGGATCTCATAACTAAGCTGACTGAGTGCCAGGTTGAGCTTGTGATCAGAAAAGCCAGGGCAGAAAAATGTGTTCTTGAAGAAGAGACCTTCAAGAACATGATATCTTCATCCCTGTATAACAAAGTGTGCTATCAAAACAAGCAGGGACTATGATCAAATGAGATAGCCCCTCCACACACAATCTTGATTGTAAAATCACCTAGGTGTGGAACTTGTGAAGATGAGCTTCCTCTCATAGATCCTTTGAGTGAAGAGGATGAAGAAGTGATAGTGAAGAATCTCTTTGGAAGAGTGAGAGGAGGATTCTAAGAAGGGCCATTATCCTTCTGAGGAGAAGAAGATGAATGTGATGACCAAGTCAATGAGAAAGACTTGATTTGAAAGAGCAAAAGAAAAGCTAGGAAGGCTCAAGAGATCAAGGCTACTTTTGATCCTAAGCAGAAACAGGTTTTCATATCTGCAGGATTTGAAGTAGTAAAGACTGAAGACAACAACCTTAACTCTTCTGCTAAGAGTTCTGGTTCATGTTCAAATCATCTCAGTACCAAGAAGAAGACTGATCTGTTGTGTACCACTGCTACACAGCCTGGACCATCCAACTCCAAGAATAGTCCTAAGCCTAAAAGGACTGCCTTAGCATCTGCAAAGTTGAGGGTGGAGAAGTTAAGTGACCAAAGTTAGTCTTGTTCTCAGCAGAATACTCTTGGGAAGAAGAAAATAGAGTGTGTCATCTGTGAAAGTACTGCTCATCTTGCTAAGGATTGTCCATACAATCCAAAGGTACTCTTCACATGACCAAGATAAGGACTTCCAAGAGTTCCAAGAAGATTCAAGCTTCGGAAGGAAAACATGTTTCCTTCGGAAGCTCCAAAACTGAGAAGAAGGCAAGTGGAAAATTGCCTTCGGAAGCAAAATTGGTCTCGGAAGGAAGGAATACTTCCGAAGCACTGAAGTCTACTACAGTGTTTGTAGAATCTTCCGAAGGTCCAGTCATCAAAACTTCCGAAGTCTCAAAAGCTTCTGAAGTATTGAAGGTCAAGTCCAAGCTTCCAAAGGTGGTGTGGAAGTCTAAGAAAGACCAAGTGTGTGAAAATTCTTCATCAACAACAGCTTAAGATCCTCTAAGCACAAGCATTGGATCTATTACTATTGCATTACCTTTGTTTCTCTTAGTGAGCCCAAGACAAGTACGGCTTGGGTTTCCAAATGTAACTAGTCATTTTCTTTGTGTAGGAACAGCTCAAGACAAACAAGAATGTATGGATTATTGATAGTGGTTGTTCCAGGCACATGACAGGCAATAGGTCATTACTCCAGAACTTTGAAAGGCTTGATGGAGGACCAGTTGCTTTTAGAGGAGATGAAGGTGGTTACATTTCTGGAAGGGGCAAGGTCACAAATGGTAAGCTCAGCATTGAATAGGTAACTTTTTCAAGGAGCTTGGGTATAATTTTCTGAGTATATCCTAATTTTGTGATCAGAGTCATAATATGCTCTTTACTAAGCATGAGTGCATTGTTCTCACGCTCGGGGTGATCATTCCTCATGAGCATATTCTTCTCAGAGCCCCTAGGAAAGGGAACATGTACAAGATGGACTTGCAAGAACCTCTCTCTCTGGAGAAGTTTCATGCTTTCTGTCTAAAGCCAATAGTGATAAGTCTTTCCTATGACATAAAAGAATGTGCCATGTAAACTTTATAAACATGAATAAACTAATTAAGAATGATTTGGTAACTGGAATGCCAAAGAAAGAGTTTACGAGTGATGATCATTGTGTTGCATGCCTAAAAGGGAAGCAACATGAGGTATCTCATAAGCCTAAGGAAAGAAACTCCATCACTACACCCCTACACTTGTTACATATAGATCTCTTTGGCCCCACCAGTGTAATGAGTCTAGGAAGGACCTCTTATTCTTTAGTGATCACAGATGACTTTACAAGATTCACTTAGGTCCACAACTAGATGAAGATACTTCAAATGTAGAACAAAACAATGGTGGTGGTGACAGTGATCAGGAATTCCTTGATGCTGATAACCACTCCATAGATGACAACATCAATGATGTCACACACTCATTGGATCAAGTCTCTCTTGATAAGTGTGCTGATGTAGTGGGAGAAACATTTATGCCATATCTAAATTTCTCTAATTTAGATCTCTCTCAACAACTTGTTGTGATCCCTCAGCTAACGATCCACAAGTCTCACCCACCACAAACATCATTGGAGATGTTGTCGTAGGAGTAAGAACAAGAAGAAAAACCCATGAAGCAAATGTTTGTCTTCACTCTTGTTTCTTATCCTAGATAGAGCCAAAGAAAGTTGATGAGCCTTTAAAGGATGGAAGTTGAGTTGAAGCTATGCAACAGGATTTACTTTAATTCCAAAGGTAGAAAGTTTGGAACCTATGTCCTCTTCCTCATAGGAAGACTATCATTGGAACCAAATAGGTGTTTAGGAACAAGAAGGATGATAGAGGCATCATCATCAAGAATAAAGCTAGACTAGTTGTTCAAGGGTACACACAAGAAGAAGGGATTGACTACACTGATGTCTTTGCTCCTGTAGCAAGACTGGAAGTTGTTAGGATATTCCTGGCATTTGCTGCATCCAAGAACTTCAAGGTCTATCAACTTGATGTCAAGTGTGCTTTTCTTTATGGAGTGATTGATGAAGATTGATATGTCAAACAACCACCTGGTTTTACAAATCCTGATCATCCTAATTATGTCTGCAAGCATGACAAAGCTCTTTATGGGCTGCATCAGGCACCTAGGAAGTGGTATGAGACTCTATCTTAGTATCTCTGCAAACATGGATACCGGAGGGGTACTATAGATAGAACTCTCTTCAACAAAGGATAGGGAAGTGACTTGATGCTAGTTCAAGTATATGTAGATGACATCATCTTTGGTTCAACTAATCCAAGGCTCAGCAAAGACTTTCAGAAGCTGATGAAGGACAGATTTGTAATGAGTGCCATGGGGGAACTCAATTTCTTTCTGGGAATTAAAGTGAAGAAAGTTGAAGATGGCATCTTCATTAGTCAGTCAAAGTATGTTCAAGACATACTTAAGAGGTTCAACATGACTGATTGTAAGATTGCTAAGACACCATAGCAAGAAACCACTCCCTTGGACCTGATCTTGATGGGGAATGTGTGGATGAACATCTTTACATGGCTATGATTAGGTCTCTTATGTATCTTATAGCTAGCAGGCCTGATATCATGTTTGTCACATGTATTTGTGCAAGATATCAAGCCAACCCTAAGATGTCTCACCTTATCACTGCCAAAAGGATTCGAAGATACCTCAAAGGTGCTTTAACACTTGGTCTGTGGTATCCTAAGAATTCTGAATTCAATTTGTATGCGTATACAGGTAGTGATTATGGTGGTTACAACATGACTGCAAAGTCTACATCTGGGGATGTCAGTTTCTTGGTGGAAGGGTTATCTCATGGCAATGAAAGAAACAATCATGTGTGTCTTGTACACCCGGTTATTCTATTAAAGTAATAAAAGAAGGAAAACATCAATAAACCCAAGTCAAGGGTTAAAAATGAAAAAGGGGACAAAAGTACAAAAGTTAAGGTAAAGGTGGGCATGGCCGCCCACCCTCTTTTCACATCACCTTTTCATTTCGGTTCTAGAGAGAGAGAGCCGAAAGCTTACGGGTTTGAAAAGGAAGAAGAAGATGATGGATTCAAGTAAGAATTCATGGTTTTAAGTGTTTATGATGGTTTTTGTCTCGGTTGCGTGCTTATGTGTTTGTGTGTGTGATCGTGTGTGTGTGTTTGGTGGGATTCTAGCTGTTTGAACTCATTTGCATATGGGTTAGATGGAAGATACACCCAAAGTTGCACCAGGTGAGTTTCTAGACCCCCATTTTACTTGTTTTAAATTCTTTGGGGCTGAAAATGTATTAAAATGGTTTTTATTATGATTATGTATGTAGACCCATATGTATTATGCATGTTTGATTATGTTCCTTAGATGTTTATAGGTTGTTCATGTTTAGAATAGTCTTAGTAAGCTTAGAGCAATAGGCTTGATCTTTGGGTTCGAAAATATCCTAGAAACATGTTGAGCAGAAAGTTCATGCGCCTAAATAGGGCTCATGCGCCTGGATATGCCTTTGAAATGTTTAAGTGTAACTCATGCGCCTGAACAGTGGTTCATGCGAATAGAATTTGTAATCGGACGACTAAGTGTAGGGCCATGCGCCCCAATAGTGTCCATGCGTCTGAATAGCCCATGTGCCTAAGTATGCCCAACCGCCCAAACCCCATGCGAGAGTCCATGCGTGCGAATGGACCATATGCCCGAATAGTTCATGCGCTTGAATAGTTCATGCGCCTAAGTGTTAAAACAGTGAAGTGTTGGCTGATGCGCCTGCATAGTGATGAAACGCCCAAACAGGGCTCATGCGCCAAATAGTATTGGTGCGCCTAAACACTTAGAATTTATTATGAATTTTTTGGTAGTCTGTGCTATTAAGGTTTTGACCGAGGTTTGACTAGGGCTCATTAATGCTTAGTTTCATGCATGATTATGATTGTTTTATGATTGTTCCATATTATTATTACTACTATTAGTGTATGACTTTACGTGGTGTGTTTATTATCGTAACATAAAGTATTACTAATAATATAAAGAAGATAAGTGAAACTTAAATAAAATGTTAACAAGTCTTGCAAGCATATAGGATATGCACTACCATGTTGTCGTTAGCTCAACTGTGATACGGGTTAGCTACCCTATTATGCAAACGGGGCTAGTCAATTGAGATTGGCGGACCTTTGCAGCGTACCCTAGGTGACTGGGCTAACCTTGTATACAGTAATTAGAGCCCATTGAGGGAACAGAGGGCCCAGCACCAGTTTCCCCCGCACATATAGTTTAGGGTATTGCTCATTGGTCCACATACACAATGAAAGATAAAGATAAAAGAGTACAGAATAAACAAGGCATACAGTAAAGAGAAGAAGCATTATCTGGTTGTATAGTTAATGCGTGCTCACGTATAAAGAGATGAAATTTTCATAAAAAGAGTATTTTCATATATATACCTTACAAAAGCATTTAATTTACTTTTAAAACTAGAACTCGCTCAGCAACGCTGACTTTTACACATTTTCAGTTGGCAGGTAACATTGCTGAGGATGGCACGAGGGTGAAGCTATTCGACAGAAAAGACTGACATCCAAGTATACTTGTTATTGCTGTTGTTTTGTAATGCAATTAAACAATTCTTTTGTATTTGGTTAAACAATAGTGTATTGCTCAACAACAGTGTTTTTATTGAAATGAAATGAATGGTTTTTGTTAAAATAATTCCGCTGCTTAAGCTCGTAAATTCATAATGTTTAATGTATTTAATGCTGTGAATGACCACTGTGAGGTCTTTGGGAACGGGGCCTTACAAGTTGGTATCAGAGCCAAAGTTTAAGAGAATTGGGTTAAATAATTTTTTAAGAGCCTAAACTTAAACTGAAAATGGGACAACTCGAGGGATGTCAGCCCGAGTAGCTACGTGCCATCGGTATTTTCTTTAATGTTAATTGGCATTATGTGCGCATGCTATTTGATTTATGTGCTCTTAGTAGATTTAGATACTGATTAAGTCAGGATAGGAAATGCTTGGGGTATGTAGAGTAAAGTAAGTGGCTAATCACAACTGGCCACTATAATTAGAGACTTACTATACTTGACATAACCTGAGTTATTACCTTGAATGACCGCGTTAGTGTTTGAATCTTATAGCGTGTTAGAGGATGGCTGGACAGAAATCTTCCAAGACTCCTAGAGGCAGAGGCCATCCACATGTGACTAGCAGTAGTGCTATGGCTCCTGAGACGACCCATGAGAACCCTGAGGTTCATGGCCGGAGATAAGAGAATGAGAATGCTAGCTTGAATGCCTCAGCTAGGGAGGCGATTGTTGATGACGTACACCAGGTCATGCAGACAGTCTTACCGTCTGTGGTGACTGAAGTCATCAGAGCTGTGAGAAGCGAGGAGAGGAAGGAGAAGGAGACTAGAAGAGATCAACAGGCAAGGAAGTAGAGGGGAGGAGGAACAACTGGAGCCTGAGACTGTGTTGTCCGATGAGGAGGATGATGATGTAGTGGGGGTAGCGACCACAGGGTGTAATTATGGGGCGTTCCAAAGGTGTAAGCCCTTGAGTTTCGATGGCAATGGCAATGTTGTTGCCGCTCACCACTGGGTGAGGGAGATGGAGGCAGTCTTGGCGATCAGTGAGTGCCGTGAGGACTAGAAGGTGAAGTTCGCGACTCACTCTTTCGTTGATTCAGCGCTGTGTTGGTGGGACAATATTGTCCAAGCTGAGGGTGCCAGAGCCATCGGGAAAATGCAATGGAAGGATTTTAAGCAGTTGGTGATCGAGGAATTCTGTCCTCACAGGAACTCGATAAAATGAGAGGGAGTTCTTGCAACTTGAAGCGGAACCATGACCCATCAGCAGTACACCACTAAATTCAACGAGATGGCGAGGCTGGTGCTGGATCAGGTGATGCCGGTGTCAAGGAAGATCAAGAGGTACATCCAGGGACTGCCAGCTGACATTCGCATGCACCTGATTGCTGCTCAACCACGTACCTTTCGATCAGTGGTGGATTTGGTGGGTAGATTGTATGATGAGCGAGAGGAAACTGTGGTGGAGGTGAAGAAGATGAGTGGGGATGGTAAGAACTGGAATGGGAAGAGGTTTGGACGTGGTGGTTTCACTCCAAACAACAAGAAGATGAAGGTGGACGACCGTGGGGTGTCGTCAAGATCAGGGCTGAAAAAGTGTGGCAGATGTGGAAGGGAGCATACCGGTGAGTGCAGGATGGAATGAATGTATGCTTCAGGCGTGGCAAGCCTGGCCACATCGCTAGAGACTGTAGGGTGCTGAAGTGCTATAATTGTGGCGGGGAGGGCCACACGACCAAGGACTGTAAGAAGCCGAGGGCGGAGAGCTCTAGAGCGAAGAAGAAGCCGGAGGAAGGAGCGAAGAGGGCAAGTGCTAGAGCTTACACCATGACCCGGGAGGAAACCAGAGCTGATCTCGATGTCGTGTCAGGTATGTTTCTAGTAAACCAAACTTGTGCCTCTGTATTGTTTGATTCCGGTGCTAGTAGGAGTTTTATTTCCACTACTTCTGTGCTAAGTTGCCTATTAGTAGTAGAAATGTCAGTGAACCATTCGATGTAGAAACCGCTATTGGTAAGTCCACTAGAATTACAAATGTGATAGAGGACTGTGCCATACAACTAGAAGATCATAGGTTTGCTGCTAGGTTACATGTGATGCCTCTAGGTGGATTTGATGTAGTACTATGGATGGAATGGTTAGCAACCTATGAAGCAAACATCGTATGTCGCAAGAAGATGATTCGATTAGTCGCGCCCGATGGGAGTTTGGTTACGATTTATAGAGATCGCGTTACTACGATCCCGAAGGTGATTTCGATGGTGGTGGCGGGGAAGTGCATGAACGTGGATGTAGTGCCTACTTGGCATACATAAAAGATGTGGATGCATCGGTACCGCAATTATCTGAGGTACCAGTGGTGTGCGACTTTCCGGACGTATTCCCGGAAGACTTACCCGGCGTGCCACCGGATCGCGAGATTGAGTTCCAAATTGATTTGATACCCAGTGCTCAACCCGTTGCCAAAGCACCATATTGATTAGCTCCGACTGAGATGAAGGAACTCATGAGCTAATTACAGGAGTTAATGGATAAGGGATTCATTCAACCGAGTATCTCTCTGTGGGGTGCTCCGGTATTGTTTGTAAAGAAAAAAGACGGAAGTATGCGAATGTGCATTGACTATCGAGAGCTGAACAAGTTGACGGTGAAGAATCGGTACCTGTTACCAAGGATTGATGACTCGTTCGACCAGCTCCAAGGTGCCAGTTGGTTCTCGAGAATAGATCTACGATCTGGCTACCATCAATTGAAGGTGAAGGAACAAGACATTCCTAAGACAGCTTTCCGTACACGTTATGGACACTACGAGTTCCTCGTTATGTCTTTTAGTCTAACTAACGCGCCAGCTGCCTTTATGGATTTGATGAATCATTGTGCCGGCCGATGTTGGATAGATCAGTGATTGTGTTCATTGATGATATCCTGATCTACTCGAAGAGCGAAGAAGAGCATGCCGGTCACATTCGGGAGGTGTTGGAGACATTAAGAAGGGAGAAATTGTGTGCCAAATTCTCCAAGTGCGTGTTCTGGTTGCGTGAAGTTCGATTCTTGGGTCATGTGGTGAATCCTGACAGAATCATGGTGGACCCGGCAAAGGTGGAGGCGGTTATGCAATGGAAGTCACCGAAGACGCCATCCGAGATTCGTAGTTTCTTGGGTTTGGCGGGCTACTATAGAAGATTCATTCAAGAATTTTCCAAGATCATTTCTCCACTAACCAAGTTGACCCGGAAAGATGTGAAGTTTGTATGGGGTCAAGCTCAAGAGAAAGCATTCGAGGAGTTAAAGGCAAGGTTGACTCAAGCTCCTGTCCTGTCATTACCCAAATGAAGCGAGAATTTGGTGGTCTATTCAGATGCTTCCTACACGGGGTTGGTTGCGTGTTGATGCAGAGAGGAAAGGTTATAGCCTATGCATCTCGACAGTTGAAGGATCATGAGGTCAATTATCCTACTCATGACCTGGAGCTAGCAGCCGTGGTCTTTGCGTTAAAGATTTGGAGGCACTATCTCTATGGGACGAAGTGCACCATATTCATCAACCACAAAAGCTTGAAGTACTTCTTCGAGCAAAAATATTTGAACATGAGGCAGAGAAGGTGGTTGGAGCTCATAAAAGATTATGATTGCGAGATCCACTACCATCCGGACAAGGCCAATGTGGTGGTTGATGCCCTTAGCCGAAAAGAGAGGCTCGAGCCGATTCGGGTGAAAGCATGTCAGCTGATCATGACCTCTAATATGATGAAGCAAGTCAAAGAGTTTCAAGATGAGGCACTAAAATAAGATCATCTTAACTCTAAGAGGATGAGAGGTTTGATCGCGGAACTGGGTGAAAACACACTTGGTGTTAGAACTCGATTCGGGAGAACGTGGATTCCTCGTTTTGGGGATCTAAGAGTGAAGATTATGGATGAAGCTCATAAGACTCGATACTCCATTCATCCTGGTGCCACAAAAATGTATCAAGATATGAAGAAAGATTATTGGTGGCCGGGCATGAAGCGTGATGTGGTGGAGTATGTGAGTAAGTGTCTTACTTGCTTACAGGTGAGGCCGAACATCAGAAGCCGTATGGGAAGATTCAACCTTTGGATATACCGGAATGGAAGTGGGAGCACATCACCATGGATTTCATTACGAAGTTGCCGCGTACTCCGAAAGGGTATGATGCCATATGGGTGATAGTTGACCGTTTGACGAAGAGTGCTCACTTCATACCGATCCGCGAGACATATTCATCTGAGAGGTTGGCGGATCTATTCATCAAGGAAATTGTAACTCGTCATGGTGTGCCGGTGTTTATTGTATCTGATCGTGACACTCGGTACATCTAAATTTTGGAAGAAATTCCACGACGCCATGGGTATGAGGTTACATATTAGCACGGCTTATCATCCCCAAACTGATGGTCAGTCAGAAAGGACCATTCAGACATTGGAAGACATGCTTCGGGCATGTGTGATTGATTTTGGGGGAAGTTGGGATGACCACCTACCGTTAGCCGAATTCTCCTACAACAACAGCTATCATACCAGCATTGGTATGCCACCCTATGACATGATATACTGTAGGAGATGCAGAACACCCATTTGTTGAGGTGATATTGGTCAGAAGGAATTGGGGAGCGTCGAGGTAATCGAGGCTACGACTGAGAAGCTTGAGAAGATTAAAGTCTTCATGAAGGCAGCCAAAGATAGACAGAAGTCGTATGCTGATAAACGACGCACACTGATTGAGTTCCAGGTGGCTGACCGGGTTATGTTGAAGGTCTCACCTTGGAAGGGTATTATCTAATTCAAGAAGCGGGGCAAGTTGAGCCCAAGGTATATAGGCCATTTCCAATCATTGCTCGAGTAGGAGAGGTGGCCTATAGATTGGAGTTACTAGATGAGTTAAGTGGAATTCACCTGACATTCCATGTATCTCATCTGAGAAAGTGCTTAGCTGATGAAGACATGAGTATTCCACTAGAGGATATCGAAGTAGACGAAAGGCTCAATTATGTGGAGAAACCAGTGGCAATCATTGATAGAAAAGAGAAGAGGCTGATAAATAAAGTGGTTCCCCTTATGCGTGTGCAATGGAAGCATAGAAAGGGATCCAGATCTACATGGGAGACTTAGGAGGAGATGAGGCAGCATTACCCTCATCTATTTGAGGAATAACAGGTTTCAGGGATGAAACCTAAATAAGGGGGTGGACTTGTAACACCCGGTTATTCTATTAAAGTAAATAAAAGAAGGAAAACATCAATAAACCCAAGTGGAGGGGTTAAAAATGAAAAAGGAGACAAAAGTACAAAAGTTAGTGTAAAGGTGGGCATGGCCGCCCACCCTCTTTTCACATCACCTTTTCATTTCGGTTCTAGAGAGAGAGCCAAAAGCTTATGGGTTTGAAGAGGAAGAAGAAGACGATGGATTCAAGGTAAGAATCACGGGTTTTAAGTGTTTATGATGGGTTTTGTCTCGGTTACGTGCTTATGTGTTTGTGTGTGTGTTCGTGTGTGTGTGTTTGGTGGGTTCTAGGTGTTTGAACTCATTTGCATATGGGTTAGACGAAAGATACACCCAAAGTTGCACCACGTGAGTTTCTAGACCTCGGTTTTACTTGTTTTAAACTCTTTGGGGCTGAAATGTATTAAAACGGTTTTTATTATGATTATGTATGTATACCCGTATGTATTATGCATGTTTGATGATGTTCCTTAGATGTTTATTGGTTGTTCATGTTTAGAATAGCCTTGGTAAACTTAGAACAAATAAGCTTGATGTTTGGGTTCGAAAATATCCTTGAAACATGTTGAGCAGATGGTTCATGCGCCTAAATAGGGCTCATGCACCTGGAAATGCCTTAGAAATGTTTAAGTGTAACTCATGCGCCTGAACAATGGTTCATGCGCCTAGAATTTGTAATCGGACGACTAAGTGTAGGGCCATGCGCCCCAATAGTGTCCATGCATCTGAATAGCCCATGCGCCTAAGTATGCCCAACCGCCCAAACCCCATGCGCCTAAGTGTCCATGCGTCCGAATGGACCATACGCCCGAATAGTTCATGCGCCTGAATAGTTCATGCGCCTGAATAGTTCATGCGCCTAAGTGTTAAAACGGTTAAGTGTTGGCTGATGCGCCACATAGTGATGAACGCCCAAACAGGGCTCATGCGCCCAAATAGTATTGGTGCGCCTAAACACTTAGAATTTATTAGGAATATTTGGTAGTCTGTGCTATTAAGGTTTTGACCATGGTTTGACCAGGGCTCATTAATGCTTAGTTCATGCATGATTATGATTGTTTTATGATTGTTCCATATTATTATTATTACTATTAGTGTATGACTTTACGTGGTGTGTTTATTATCGTAACGTAAAGTATTACTAATAATAAAGCGAAAGAGCCATAAACAAGAGAAGTGAAACTTAAATTAAATGTTAACAAGTCTTGCAAGCATATAGGAGGTGCATGACCATGTCGTCATTAGTTCAATTGTGATGCGGGTTAGCTACCCTATTATGCACACGGGGCCAGTCAATTGAGATTGGCAGACCTTTGCAGCGTACCCTAGGTGACTGGGCCAGCCTTGTATACAGTAATTATAGCCCATTGAGGGAACAGAGGGCCCAGCACCAGTTTCCCCCGCACATATAGTTTAGGGTATTGCTCATTGGTCCACATAGAAAGTGAAAGATAAAGATAAAAGAGTACAGAATAAACAAGGCATACAGTAAAGAGAAGAAGCATTATCTGGTGGTATAGTTAATGCGTGCTCACGTATAAAGAGATGAAATTTTCATAAAAAGAGTATTTTCATATATATACCTTACAAAAGCATTTTATTTACTTTTAAAACTAGAACTCGCTCAGCAACGCTGACTTTTATATATTTTCAGTTGGCAGGTAAACATTGCTGAAGATGGCACGAGGGTGAAGCTACTCGGCAGGGAAAGACTGACATCCATTCATACTTGTTATTGTTGTTGTTTTGTAATGCAATTAAACAATTCTTTTGTATTCGGTTAAACAATAGTGTATTGCTCAACAACAGTGTTTTTAATGAAATGAAATGAATGACTTTTGTTAAAATAATTCCGCTGCTTAAGCTCGTAAATTCATAATGTTTAATGTATTTAATGTTGTGAATGATCAACTGTGAGGTCTCCGGGAACGGGGCCTTACATCTCTGCATTAACTGCTGAAGCTGAATACATTAATGCAGCAAGCTGTTGTGCTCAAGTGCTTTGGATTCAGAATCAGATGTTGGACTATGGGTTAAACTTCAAGGAGACTCCCATTCACATAGACAACAACAGTGTTATTTCTATCACAGAGAATCCTGTGAAGCACTCAAGGACTAAACACATCAACATTAGGTATCATTTAATTAGGGATAATTATAAAAAGGGATTAATTAAACTAATCAAAGTCCACACAAATGAACAATATGCTGATCTGTTTACAAAAGCTTTTGATGAACAGAGATTTAAATATCTAATATCAGCTATTGGGATGATAACTTTGAGTAGGTTTTTCTTAAAAACTAATTGTTATTAGTTCTTAAAATTTATGTGTCCTAAGTTGTCTAGTTCATCACTTCATAAGCTCATATTTTCCTTGGATGAAATCTTTCTCAAGACTTTCCTTAGATTTTTTAAAATTTCTGATCCTTCGGAAGATATACTTTTATCTTCGGAAGAAAATCATGCCTTCAAAACAAAAGACTGTCTAAGAAATTTACCTCCGGAAGAAATTTCTAAAATATCTTTCGAAGCTTAAATACTTGACTCAGACACTTATATGTTTTGAAGGACCATTCTCTTCCGAAGCAAATTAACTCTAGGAAGCTTTGTTCTTCTGGAAAAAGCATTCAAGTCTTAATTTTTCTTCCGAAGCAAAATTTTCACAACTCTTAAGAAAATCTTCCGAAATCATTTTAGCTTCGGAAGCCTTTTCATTAAAACTTCCGAAGATAATTTACCTTCGGAAGCTTTTTGACTTCCAAGAAAACTACTTTTTGAGCAAAAGTAAACTACTTTTTCAGAGGTAGGACCGACATCCGAATTTCAAAGTTTATCCTCTTTGATTAAACTTTATCTGAAATCCTTTTTCACATGCAAACCCAACACTTTCCCTTTCTTTCTATCATTTCCTTCTTTCTTCAGATCTAAAACCCCAAATTTCTCTCTGAAATTTCTTTCTTTCTTCTTTCTTCATTCTTAAGCTATCTCAAAATGGCCACACTCATCACAAAAATGACCCGAACTTTTCCATGCAGTTACACAGATAACATAATCAGGTTGCTCTGTTCAGCTCTAAGAACGATCCACATTTCTCAAAGGTTTGTCGTTTCTTAGCTCTGTCGAACTACTTCACCTCCCTAACCATTGATCCTCCACTTTATGAGGATCATTTGCACTTTATGAGGATCATTTGCTAGAATTCTGGAAGACCTACCAACAGGTCGTCATGGATGGGGAGAAGGCACTTCTGCCATAGTGCGGGGGAGAACAATCTTTATCACTCCGATTATCATCAATATGAACCTTCAGGTGAAGAAGGTGAGGTGTTCTTTCCTAAGGAAGCTGTTAATCAATCCTTTGTGCAGATGAGATATGAGGGAGATTATTCTTTCAAGACCTTCAGGAAAGGAAAGGTCTCATCCTAATGGAAATTCCTGCTCCATTTGGTTATCCACAGCTTATCAAACAAGCATGGTGGATGGGACCAGATTCCTAAAGATCTCTCCTTCATTGTCCATGGGATGGTTCAGGGGGTCAAGTTCAGGTACTCTCAATTTGTTTACACAAATCTACTTTCAAACTTGGACTACTTAGAGCATTACATGTTCCCTAGATATGTTCAATACATTCTTAACTGTGAACCGGGCTCACAGTTAAGGGGAGCATGTAATATTCTTAAATTGGGACAGGTTAAGCCCGGCATCTTTAAAATACTGAGAAAGCCCATTGTTGGCTTCTCTGGGAGAGAAACAGCCCTGGTCCTAAAAATGTTTAGAGCTCATTGCTCAAGGTGACAACTTAGCAGCACCAGCTAGTGTTGAACCCACACCTTCTACTTCCTAACCACCTCAACAGCCAGAAATCACCCTCACCTACTAAAAAAACACAAACAAACCCCTACTCAGACAATTCAGTCTATGCAGTCCCCTATACACTCACCTATATAGGAAGAAGTGGACACTAGAGCTACCATTTCTCCTGAGGAGCAAACCACTCCTATTCCTTCTATGATCAATGCTGAGGTTCCTCATACTCAGCCTAATGAGCTCATAAGCCCAACTGCCTTAAGCCATCACTCTGAGTCTCAACACTCAAGTGATCAACCTCCAGGGGACAGTTACCACCCCCAACCTTTAGATCTAAACCAACCAATCTCTAACCTTGACTTCTATACTGATGAAGATATAGGTTTCAGTGAGTATCATGACTTTCTCTTCTCTTCCCCTACTCAAAGAGAGATGAATGCTCCCGAGTCTCCTATTTCTATCCCACATCAGTCACCTACTACTAAGGTGGACACTTCTGAACCTGTTCAAGATGTCCATATGGAAGAGGCTCTCACTTTTGCAAGTGATTACATCATTAAGACCTCAACCATGGCAACTCAGCCCACTGCCTCCTCAACTAAGGTTGTTAGTGAGCAGAGGAAAACCAGCAGCCAAGAACCTGAAGCTGGTGATGAGAGAGAGGACTCTGCTCCAATCATCTCATACCCTAATGATTCTTCTGATGAAGATGAGGGGAATCTAAGACTAAAGGTGCAAAATCTGTCTAAAACATGCACCTATTTAGTCTCCAAGGTTAGTAACCTTGAATCTTAAGTGACTACCTTGCAAAACAGGGTCAATGATTAGCAACTTGAGATTTCATGTCTTAAGGACAAACTAGCTGGGAGACCTTTAAGAGGAGCTCAACCAGGAACACAAGAACCTGTGAATGTGATTGATCCAACTCCTAGCTCACCTATGCAAGTAGGTAATGCTACCAAAAGGGGGAGACAGTCATTACGATCACAGAACCTGGGAGTTTTTCAAAGAGTGTGGACATTGAGGACTCACCACCCTCACTTGCAATTGTGCACACTCAACAACTTCCTCTAGTTCATATTGATATGGACTCTATAGACTCCTTAATACAGAGTCTGTTTGAGGAAGGGATACCAAGGGCTATGTCATCTCCACCATCTTCAAATCACATCATTGGGTGGAGGTATGATAGCAACAAAAGAGCCCTCATCATTCTTAGAGTTCAAGGGTAGCAAGAGATCTTCAATTTTCACACCTTGAACTTCTATGAAAGTCTAGATCTAGTCAACATGCCACTTGTCATCCATAAAGCTGAACCCTTTTCTGCTGCAACTCTATAAAGTCACCAACTTACATGAGTTGGTGAAAAGGTCCATGCTTTTGGTAACTGTACATTGAGGTCTTGAGTCTGTAACTTTCTACTTCATATACTTTATGCTTTTTGTAATAGATAAGGATGTGAGCTATGGCATGTTATAGTCACTAATCAAAAGGCAATCTATCTTTGACTCTATAATTGATTTTGTTTTGTGTCTAGTCAATTGTATCCAGCTGGCCTTCAAAGTATGGCCGGCTGTAGGATGTAGTATAAGTATCGCATGTTCTTGTAACTTTCTTTTATGCTTTGTAACACTTGTAATAGAACTTGAGAAAGCAATATACTGCAATCTTGAAAACCATCTACTTGTGTATCATGTTCTCTTGTTCTATCTCTTACTTACTTGTGTTCTTAGTATCTTTACTTGTGGTTAATCCAGATCACTGTTTGATTAAGTTAAGTTTGTTCTCCTCTTTGTGTTGTTCTGTTGTAAGTGACCACCCTTCACCGGTCCTGCATATATATATATATATATATATATTATATATATATATAATATATATATATATATATATTATATATAATATATATATATAATATATATATAGGGGAGGGTTCAAATGAGAACCATTTTTGTGAGAACTCTAGGAACCAATCTCAGCCACTCATTTTTTATCACATGCAAATCACATGCCATTTTCCTCTTTTTTTTTAAAACTTCCATAGCTTTTTTTATCCTCCTCTCACATTTATTGTAAAAAAATATAGATAAATATTATAATTATTAAACTTATAATATGTCCGTAGAAAAATATTAGTATTATAGTTATTATAAATATGAAGATTTATATAAGTTATATACTTAAATATTTAAATAAAATAATATACTTAATTAATATATTATTTAATTATAAAAATATAATTAGTAAATATAAATTTAAATGTTAATTTATAGTATCATAAATAAAATAAAAACTAATAAAGTGAATTAAATAATATCATATTATTAAATAATATATTAATAATACTTATTAAATATATAAAAGAGACAAGGGCAAAAATGTCAAGTTTTATAAAATGTAATGGACAAATTTATCATATTACCCTTAAAGTGTCTTAAAATTTTAATCAAATATTTATTCTACCCCTCTTAAATGTGATGCACTCATTTGTACATGTTGCTTTAAAGGTTGTATTTTTAATAAAATTACATCTCTATCCAAAGAGATGTATTATATAGTAGTATAGATTTATAAAAATTATATCTTTTTTTATAACTTAAATAATATACATACATATATATATACATACATACATATATATATATAATTGTTTTTTTCTTACTTGTAGTTTGTTTATATTTGTTATTTTTTTATTCTTACATTTGGCTACTCAAGATTTGAAAAAATTATCATCTTCGTTCAAAAACATAAATTCAATGGTAAAAATTTTTGTTCAACAACACGTAAACATAAATTAAGATTTTATTTTTATATAAACATTTACATAAATACCCTTTTAACCATGAATATTTAATATTTTAAAATAATATAGTTAATATTTTTGAATTAAAATAATAACATTTTTCAAAACCTGAGTAGCTAATACAAGAAAATTTGTTTTCAAATAATAATGACAAATATGATTAATTATTTGAAGAAAAACCACAACTAACTGTTGTATAATTTAGGGTCTTAATATATAGACACCCACCCATATAAATAGACATCCTTTGTACGTCGCGTATGGGTCTATACGCGGCCTATAGGGTCGAATATACTAAAAACAAGAAAATTTCAGGGGGGCTGTCAGATATCTATACGCCCCATATAGCTCTATACGACCCTCTTATACGATACATATAGGGCTATACGACGCGTATAGCGAATTTCGACACTGACTACAAGGAAAAGTTCAGGGGGCGGTCAAAGAGCTATACGCCCCATATAGCCCTATACGACCCCCTATATGACACATACAACCCTATACGACCCCCTCTGTATGATACGTATGAGACTATACGATAGGTATAGAAATTTTAGGATGTTGATTTAAAATATTGGAATATTTATTTAAATAAACCCATAATTTATTAAACATTAATTGCCGTACCTAACACATTTATTGCCCAGTGATATGACGTGACTAATAATATGATGTGACTAGCCAAATTATGATGGTCTCGTCTAGTAAAAAAATGGAAGTTAATTAACACACATTCACAACAACCCTTATAAACTAAAAACAAGAAACATTATCAGTTTTTTGTAATTATTATTTTGATGTGTATAATTATATTTATAGAAATTATATCTTTTTTATAACAAATAATATATTATGTTGTTACATTACGTGTATACAATTGCGATGTTTTTATCTTCGTCAATCTATTAATTACGATCACGAACGTCAACACAATACAAACACAAACATGTACATACTTGGTAGCTCTCGCAAATAGCAAAGTTACAGAAAATAAATTTAATTTAAAATCAATGCAGATCAAATGTGATGTGTTTTATTACATTTACTTATTGTTTCTCAACTCTCGTTTTCAAACAACGTAACTTGTACCTCGCAAATTTTGTTTTCCTCACTTTTATATTTATTTAATTTAATTTCCATCACACGTAATAAAATTCTATTTTTCAAAAGTTTAAAAAACAAGAAAAAGTACTTAAAATTACTAGTAAATTTTATTTAAGTTTGAATAGTCGTCACCTTGAATTTATATTAAAGTACGTTTTCATGATAGCAAAGTGCTTCTCTTTATTTGAATACCTGCCTATGGCTTTGATTGTTTTGACCAATGGGTCAAGTGACTTCACTTATTTTTTAAAATCCTAAAAAAGTATATTATAAGATTAGTCTAACGAGATTAAAAAAGTTTATTTTAAAATAAGTACAATTATAAATACTATTCCATATAATATATAAGTATGTGAAAATTAAATAATTATGGATAGAACCAAGTTACATAATCTTAAGTTCTTGATTTTTATAACATGATTTTCAAAATAATACCTACTTGTATTCGAGTTTTATTACATATCCCATTTTTTTTTGTCGATGTTTTTTAAAAGCTTGAGTAAAACACCAACTTTTATCACTAAGATATGACTTGTCAAACCACCAATTTTAATTTCATTCAAACTCAAATCATACGCTACAAAAGTTCAACAATACGTAAACCTGAAAATACATTCAACATAATAGCCTGCTTTAACTAAACTCTTTTAAATTGCATGTTAAATGCCAAATGCAGAGGGATATACCTCAACTTGCTAACCAACATGAAGCCTAACACCAGTTACATCCTTCTTTACCTGTTAAATACCAAGGTAATCAATCAATTGCTGAAAACACTTATGTTATCAATAACTGTTCTAATGTTAAGGTCAGGCTAATGATTGTTTTCACATTTATTTCATTACATTTATGTTTTTAAAAGGTTTTCTTTTCAACGAAGTATCTTTAGCAAATGCATTTTTCTATTGATCAAGAACATAGAAAATGAAAGCAACTATGATTGTAAACCAACTTAACAATTAGTGAAACAGTAAGTAATAAAATAACATAACTAAAAAGCTTAGCATTTCAAACTAATTAGCAATTCGAACCTCAATATCTTCAATGCGTTCTCTGAACATAGATTCTATAAGCTCCACAAACATTATGATTGCTAAAAGCCTATAATGATAGATGAATCATGCATTAATTTGTAAAGCTAAAGAAGAAGTTGGATTCGTTACTTCATTTCTTTTCAACTAAAATATACTAAATAAAACATCAAATATACGGTTTGATAGAACAAAATATTGACTAAATTAATAAAAAAAAGGACACAATTAAGTAAAATCGGCTCCACATACTCCTGTAATGTTCCATATTGAAATTCTTGGGCTAATATCTTCAAACCTGTTACAAAAAGATGATAATAGACAATCATATTAATATCACATCGAGAAATACACATAAGAATACTTTAACGTAGGAACATATTTCGGGTAGCGTTGATAAAAACCCATAAGCATCATCCAAACAAAATCAAATTGATTATAAACTAAATTCATAACAAAAACTAAATTGCTTAGAAGAAAACTACCATTCGGCAAAGCACCACCATGTTCATCTTAATCATATAAACGCAAATGAATATTTTGATGGTTGCTCTTTTAAAAAAGTAAACCCAACTTAGACAACCAGTGTAAAATTTATGTGCCATTTACAATATGCCTATTATGTAGTACAAGATTGAATTTAAAATTAAGTGGCTAAAACTATTTTCTTATATATATATATATATATATATATATATATATATATGTAACCTAATTTGATTAGTCATATAAGCCCATAGACTATAGACTAGTAATTTTCATATTTAATAAGGAAGAAAGTTAAAAATTAGAAAGTTATAGGTTTGACGATTTTGAAAACTTCAAGTCAACAGGTTTTCTTGATTCCTTTTTATTATTTTTTAAAAATATATTTATATTACAAGCTGAAATTATATTTGATAAATATATTTATGTGATTATAACTTGAAACTTAGTATTTAGTTATTATTACTTTATCTTTGACGATTTGACTGTTGATTTTGACGTTATTGTTTAATATTTTAACCAACAAACTCCTATTTAAAAATGTTTTTTTCAATGAAACACGTGATGAAAAAATTACGTAAAAAACAACTATACAACAAACAATTCATGTATTTGTTGTATAGGGATTCTTTTTTATTTTTTGCAAATGTTACGGCCAAGATGTAATAGATCATTTTCAAAAGATGAAACATGTAAAAGCCAACTATACAATGTAATGTTTCTTTAACTTCT
This sequence comes from Flaveria trinervia, assembly GCA_025506515.1. Classification (NCBI taxonomy): domain Eukaryota; kingdom Viridiplantae; phylum Streptophyta; class Magnoliopsida; order Asterales; family Asteraceae; genus Flaveria; species Flaveria trinervia. Next base: position 67,531,446 of record CM046454.1, read on the forward strand.
AATAACATTTTATTTCTATTACTTTATTGTATTTAATTGTAAGTCAGATTCGACCGGACCCTACCTGACAAAATTTATGTGGCTTGTAGAAATCCTAGAATCAAAATGTGTGACCTTATAAGAAAAAAAATTATAATTCCGTCGCTAGACCTGCTTTTGTTATTATTACTGTTACTATTATTATTTTTGTTACTTCTTTTGTTATTGCGGCTGCTATTAGCTACTACTCTTGATTACTACTGCTACTCTTGTTATGATGATGACAAGGACCACCATTACCTCTATGACTACAACTAATATTGTCGCTACCACTACTATTTTTCTATTTCTACGTCGTTTTATCATATTTGTTGATTAATCACACAAAAAAATAGTTCAAGAAATTTGGGAAATTAGGGAAAACAATATTTATGTTAGAGATAGAGAGTGAGGGAAAATCAAGGGAAGTAATTTAAGGAGATAGTGATATATAAGATATAACGAAGTTTCAAGTACGAACTGTTTTTATAAGAGGGAATAATGTAACACCCGCAACATACCGTGACAGAACACACGGGTGTAAAAGAGTTGACCCACTTGCGAGCCACTCAAGATCGGATAGATAAAAAGCTTGAAACAAGTCGAGATTTATCGAGCCCGAGCTTAAAAAAATCTCATTTAATTATTGAGCCTGAGCTCGAGCTTCACTTATCGAGGTTGAACGGGCTCGCGAGCCTAAATTAGTTTTTTTATGTATATAGTTTTATTTAACTAATTAAATATATTATATAATAACATTTATTATATATATATATAAAGTTACGATAAAACACAATTAAATAATATGTATAATGTAATATATAATTTGTATATATATATATATAATTATAAATATACATCAAAATTCAATAAAAAATATTAAAAATAATATATAAATAAATAAACGAGCTAAGTCCGAGCCGAGCTCGAGCTTCACCGATCTCGAGCTTGAAGAAGTATTTGTCAAGCCAAGCTCGAGCATTAACCATAAAGCTCGAAACGAACCAAACTCAAGCTCAAACTCTCCTCGATTATCACGAGCCGAGCTCGAGCCTATTCGAGCTCGGGCTTGGCTCATTTGCACCCCTACACAAAAACCATTACTAATAGAACATAATAATTGTTGTTGTAAGATGATAATAATACTTATTTATAGCATGATAATGAAAGCTAGGGCACATGATTTATAACAAAACGGAACTAGTTGATACAAGTTACCAATAATCTTTAGCTCAAATGTTTAAGGTGAGATATCTTTAAAATTTTAATAAAATAGGGGTTGACAGTTTTGAGTTCAAGTTCTACATATGGCAAAAAAAGTATAGGCTGGCTTAAGGTGTTTTTTCATCTGAGGTTGGTTTCTTCTGAATGGGTTTTTATGTTTGGGACTGATAGAGACATATTGATGTATGAGCTTTCTTTTGAGAACGTACTATCCTATTGACTCAAAATTACGTATTCAAATAACGAAGATAATTTGATGAGCCAGTAACCCAACAAGGGTCCAATTAAGTTATAAGGAAAAGTTGTTGCAAGGTAAAATAAGAATACACGCGGTTTCTAATACGAATTGATCATTTACTTTATGAATTCACCAATTATTGAATATCCATCTAATTTAATACACCGCCACCTATGCTATGTATGTTAGGTTAAATCTATGAGTAACTCCACTTGTAACCACATATAAATGGATATAACCCATCCAGATGAGCATCCTACAGATTCAAAGTAGGTTTAATGAAAAATATGAGTGAGGGACTCTACGACAAGTCGACAATTCTTCTGATATCATTAAACATTGTGTATTATTTGTGGGTGAATTTATGGGAAAAGACATAACTAGAGAGATACCGACAACAGGTAGGTCTCGTCGAGGTTATATATTGGCGGAGCTTGATCACTTCTGTTGTGACATCCGTCGCCTTAAGGTCCGTCGAACCACATAAATAAACATAGAAATATTTTAATTATTCTTCCTTTTCTTCATGAACTCCTACTTTAAGGAATCATGTCTGCTTATTTTCCTTTGTGCCTGTACTTCCTTCGAGAACGTGTGTTAAGCATAAAACTTTTATAAATTTCATCACCATTACCACCAATATATCATTTTTTTCTTTTATTTCGACCATTGTCATTAATAAAACCATTTTAGACTATCAAATGCCATTAAACACGCTTTTAACCTTAATAAACGAACATTTTAAGGTCGTAATCAACCGAAACAAATTTTGGGAAACTCGAGGGTTAAGTGCACGGACTAAACTTGTAATTTTGCAAACTTGGGTGGGTATATAAACCCCATTCCCAGCCATTTATCCTCATCCTCATCTTCTTCACCTTCAACATTTTCTCCACTTTCTCTCTCGATCTAGCACCTAAAACCGTCACGTTTGTTGCGTTTTCACTGCCAAATCTTGGGTATCATCGTGTATACTCGTTCCTAGCAGGTAGACAACCTTGTTCAACCCGTTTTTGGCTTGGTTTTACTGCTGTGTTTTCTAGGGTTTCGGGTGCTCGGGTTCATCCGAGCACATGAGGTCGTGTGGGTGCGTGTGAGGTCTTTCTGCTTGTGTTTCATGTTTGTGTATGTTTGTTGAGTGTTTCTGGAAGTCCTCGTGGTATAAAAATCGCGTTAGAGCAGCTCGGGGGCTGCTCAGCCCGACCACAGTCGTGATTCTGCAGTTCAGGCGACTGGGTCTGTCATGCGATTGGGTCGTGCGACTGAGTGAGTCGTGCGACTGAATCATGCATCTAAGTCAATCGTGCGACTGAGTTGTGCGACTAGGCATGTCGTGCGACTGAGTCGTGCGACTAGGTGTTTGTATGCGATTGAGTCATGCGTGCGAATGAGTGTATACGATTGAGTCATGCGTATGAATGATTGTGTGCGATTGTATCAGGTGACCGACTGAGTGTATGCGATTGTGCGTGTTTCGCACGACTGGAGTCCAATCGCACGAATGAAGGTTCAATCGCACGAAAGTAGCTAATTCACACGATTGAGGGTTGATTCGTGCGCATGGAGGTTGGGTCGTGCGAATGTGTGTGTTGTGTGGTGCGACTGAGTCCAATCACACGAATGAAAGTTCAATCGCACGAAAGTAGCTAATTCGCACGATTGAAGGTTGATTCGTACGAATGGAAAGTGGGTCGAGCGTCTAGTCCTGTTGTGTGACTGATGATGAGTGTGAATTTCCCTTGAACGTCTGATGATGATAAGGCAACATCAGTAAAAGTGTCATTGCTTGACCCCAAAGATTAAAGTCAACGCTATCAACATGCACATACTATTTCAATCGAAATAACCTAACATTTTACAATTACCGACAACCCATTTGAAACTACAAATACTTAACAAGTGTCATCTTTCATAACAATGAGATCTTTACAAGGATGTCATAAGCAATGACGACTACTCGTAGTACTTGGATCTACATAAGATCTGATACGTGTGTCCGCTTGTGTGTGTGTGCCACCCACGACCGAACCGATACAACCCGAACCGACCAAACATTACTATACGCTTATACATGTCACTAATGCTTGACAATAACTGTCAATAGGTGTTTGACCGATCATTGCATTCAACTGTCGGAATCTCGACCTTTCATACTTACCACTTAACATGTGAGTTTCGTGGCCCCTTTTTATGCTTATACTATTTTACAAACATTTACAAACATGGGGGAAAAGTATGCTCGCCCGTTTTCTATGCTGTACAACATACATACAATTTTCATACAAGGATCAACGTGATACTGTGTTGCAAGTACTTATCTGATACATGCTTGGGTCTGCTGTGTGGTTCTATCTTTGCAACTATTTAATTCCAGTGTGGGAACCGACGATTAGGTATTGGTAGTACTACTGGGTTGACACCCCTACCCTCGTGTTGGTATACTAGTTAGTACCAACAATAGCCAGGTACGGGCCTTGGTGAATATATGCCGACAATTTCTTTGTGTACGTCGTTAGGTTTGGTTGCAAAGCTCATGTCATGTGATTTTACTTGTGTATATAACTATATTCGCGGTATTTCATATCATTTACTTTATACAGCATCACTTACACTTTTGTTAGTTAAACCTGCGAGCTCACCACAATTATGTTGACCATTTTGAGCATATCTTTTCAGGTGATCATGCTAGCTGAGGTTCTAGGTGTGCTGCCTTGTGGAGACCCTAGGATGCATTTTTGGACTAAACATGTTTGACAAACAATTACTTTGAACAATGTTGAACTGTGTAAACAATTACAATCTTTTGAAACTTGTTCCCGGGTTGTGGGAATTTACATTACAATTTCATCTTTATGTGATCATGTGAATCGTTTATCCTTTATGCTTATGGCTATGTTGTCGTGAACATTGACTATACACGACACAAGTCCCCTTGTTGTCGGGTGTCGTCATGACACGCTTGTCATCATTTTATTATTGCATCTCTATCGCTTACCATGTGTTATGACGATTCCCGTCTCGTCGCAACCCCGTGTTTCCGCTCTTAGCGGGGGTGTGACAGACTGTATCAGAGCCAGGTTATAGAGAATTAGGCAATACCTTGACCTAGACTATCCTAGGAACCTTCATGTAGATTGCATGCCAGGGTTGTGTGCATTTTGCTCATACGTGTTCCTCATTACTTGTTCGTTATCTATCTATTTCGTGAATCTTTTCGCCCTATGAGAAGAGCCCTTGTGCTCACTCTTTTATGGGATGCCCTATTAGATCTTCCGTTCCCTCTGCGCGCCAAGTTATCATAACCAAATTCGGGCATTAGGACCCGAAGAGATCTTCACAGATCATATACTGCGCTTAACCTTGGATACTGAGACCGACCCGAGGAGGCTATGTCTGAGTCCTTTAAGGATGCGAGATAGGCACCTCCCCCAGACTATACGTGATTACATGCTTGGGCTCTCAGTTGACCTGATGGATTATATATTATGATGTAAAGGAAAGTCGGATGTCATGTAACCGGATCGGGCATCATTCTCGGTACATCGTGGGTGTGGTGGGAACGCTGCGGGAACCCTATATATAAACATCACCGGTATACCGAGAATATGCTTGAAATGGGCTGCATGGTGATCTTGACCGACCGAACATGAACATTGGAACTTGATAAACGGAATACTTTGTATCTTATGGTGACTAAAGCTTATATGTTACCTCTTTTATGAATGAACATGTCGCCTCGAAGATCTACTCGCAGTAATAGTAGCAGAATTGAAGCCCCAAGGGGCAGAGGCAGAGGCAGGGAAGAACCCCAAGAACAAGTGATGCTCCAGCCAGTAGCAATCAAGGAACATGGAACGCGGATATGGCAGCCCTGATCGCTCAACAGCTGGCCGCACTAATTCCGACTATCGTGGCCCAAGTGAGCGATGCTCTTCAGAATTCTCACCCCCACGGGGACGGTGGCAATGATAATGAGGATAACGGTAACCCGACTGGAACGAAAGCAATCAGAGACCGAAATGGTGGTGCAAGCCGTTAACGAAACTGTAATTGTTAATGAGACCGGGGTTGTGAATGCTAGACGGGGATGTTCGTACAAGGAATTTGTGGCTTGTAAACCACGAGAGTTTGATGGCAAAGGTGGAGCCATAGCTCTGACCAGATGGCTTGAAAAGATGGAGGCCGTGATCGACATCAGCGAATGCCTCGACAGTCAAAGGATTAAGTACGCCACTTGCTCACTACAGGGCAAGGCACTAACGTTGTGGAACACTCAGATCCAGGCTAGGGGAAGAGAATCCGCGATGCAAATGTCGTGGGATGAGTTCAGGCCCTAATCACCGAGGAGTACTGTCCTCTCAATGAGATGCAAAAACTTGAGCATGAGTTCTGGAATCATGCCATGGTGGGGGCTGGGCACGCAGCTTACACCGACCGTTTTCATGAGTTAGCATGGTTGGTTCCATATCTGGTCACCCCCCGAATCAAAAAGGATAGAGAGGTACATTTAGGGATTTGCGCCTCAAATCCGGGCAATGGTAACCACTACCGCTCCTCCTACTATTCAGAGCGCGATTCTAAGGTTGGCGCTTTGACTGATGAAATGGTGAGAACGGGAGTTTTGGGTGAGGGAGCAAAAAGAGAAAGTTTTGGGGAAACGAGCCGGTCGAGTGCCGGGAAGTTTGATAAAAGAGCCAAGACAACCAAAAACTTTGTGGCAGTGACGCAGGGCAGGCGAGAGTATGTGGGTCCGCACCCCAAATGTGACAAGTGCAATTATCATCATCCCCCAGGAACGCAGTGCCGGTGTGCGCGAACTGTAGACCCCGGGGCATCTTGCAAGAGACTGCAGAACAACGCCGAATATGGTTGCACCGGTCAACGCGGTTACCCCGTCGGGAATGCAAGGGCTTGTTATGAGTGTGGAAGCCTTGATCACTACCGAAAACATGTGCCCCAGGCTGAATCGGGCACCGGGTCAGCAAGGAAACAACCAGCAGCAAGTGATGGCTATAGCTGGAAATCAAGGCCCGACCAATCAGGGAATACAGCTCGGGGACGTGCATTCGTCATTGGAGCCAATGAATCCCGTCAGGACCCAAATGTCGTCACGGGTACGCACTTACTCAATAATCACTTTGCATCTTGATTTTTGACACTGGAGCAGACAATAGCTTTATATCTTCTGAATTTATGCAATTGCTCGATTTGAGTCCAGTAGGCTAGAAACTAGCTACTCTGTAGAAATGGCCAATGGTAGGATTGTTCAGGCCGACGGGATTATTAGGAAGTGCTCGATAATATTAGAGAATCACGCCTTCGATATAGACTTGATACCCATTGAGCTAGGAAGTTTCGACGTGATTGTGGAATGGACTGGTTGTCGAAACATGGGGCCGAGATTGTTTGTCGAGACAAGGTAGTGCGAATCCCTATGTCAGACGGGGGAGTACTCAGAGTTCAAGGAGAAAGACCGGGAGAAAATTAAAGCTTATTTCCTGCATGAAAGCACGCCGAGTTTACGAAAACAGTGCTACTCTTTTCTGGCTCACGTGGTGGAAAAGAAACAGAGGAGCAGAAATTGGCAGATATCCCTGTAGTGCGGGATTACCCAGATGTATCCTGATGACTTGCCTGTTTGCCTCCTCCACGACAGGTGGAATTCGCATTGAGTTGGTTCCTGGAGCTACACCGGTAGCAAAGACACCGTATCGGTTGGCACCGTCTGAAATGCAAGAGTTATCTAGCCAGTTACAGGAACACTGGAGAAGGGTTTTATTCGGCGCCGAGTCACTCGCCTTGGGGAGCACTAGTGTTATTTGTCAAGAAGAAGGATGGGTCGTTCCGTATGTGCATCGACTACCGTGAGTTGAACAAATTAACTGTGAAGAATCGGTATCCTCTCCCCAGGATCGACGACCTGTTTGATCAGTTACAAGGAGCTTCGTATTTTTCCAAGATCGACCTTCGATCTGGATATCACCAACTAAGAGTTTTTGAGGAGGACATACTGAAGACAGCATTTAGAACTCGTTATGGGCACTATGAGTTCTTGGTCATGCCGTTGGATTGACTAACGCACCAGCTGTGTTCATGGACGTGATGAATCGGGTGTGCAAACCTTACTTGGATAAGTTTGTGATCGTATTCATTGACGACATACTTATCTACTCTCGATCGAAGGAGGACCATGAAGAACACCTTCGGGCAATACTGGAACTGTTAAGAGAGAGAAACTTTTCGCCAAGTTCTCGAAGTGTGAATTCTGCTGCGAGAGGTGAAGTTTTTGGGTATGCGGTTAACAAAGACGGGATTCATGTAGATCCCGGCAAGATCGAAGCGGTAAAGAAATGGGATACACCCCAAACACCTTCAGAGATACGACAGTTCTTAGGATTAGCCGGATACTATCGTCGTTTCATTGCGAACTTTTCAAAGATCGCTCAACCGCTGACATTGCTGACTCAGAAAGACAAGAAGTTTGATTGGGGAGATGCGCAAGAACGGGCTTCCAAACGCTGAAAGATAAGCTGTGCAATGCACCGATATTGTCCCTCCCAGATAGAACTGATGATTTTGTGGTGTACTGTGATGCTTCGCATCAAGGGTGGGATGTGTACTAATGCAGAAAGATAAGGTGATCGCCTACGCTTCGCGACAACTTAAGGTGCACGAGAAGAACTACACGACTCATGATCTTAAGTTGGGCGCTGTAGTATTCGCACTTAAGATATGGAGGCATTACCTGTATGGAACCAAATGCATCGTATACACAGATCATACAAGCCTTCAACATATTTTGACCAGAAGGAACTCAATATGCGACAACGACGTTGGGTAGAGCTTCTTAGTGACTACGATTGTGAAATCCGGTATCATCCGGGAAAGCTAATGTGGTGGCTGATGCTCTAAGCCGCAAAGAACGCGTGAAACCACTACGTGCTCGAGCTTTGGGATTGACCATTCAAACAAATTTGAAGCTCAGATCCAAATTGCACAAAGTGAAGCGTTGAAGAAAAAACCTTGCGGGAGAAGAATTCCGAGGGTTGGACAAACAACTGATGTGCAAGGACGATGGCGTGCAGTACTTCGTGGACCGTATATGGGTACCCAAGTGGGGAGGTGTACGCACCTTGGTCATGGATGAAGCACATAAGACACGATATTCTATTCATCCTGGCGCAGACAAGATATACCACGATCTCAAAGATCTGTACTGGTGGCCAGGCTTGAAAGGACATTGCCACGTACGTTAGCAGATGCTTGACATGTTCGAAAGTTAAAGCCGAACATCAGAAACCATCAGGATTATTACAGAAACCTGAATTCCGAGTGGAAATGGGAGAATATAGCCATGGATTTCATTACCAACTCCTAAAACGAGCAACGGACATGACTCGATATGGGTCGTAGTGGATCGAATGACGAAATCAGCACACTTCTTGCCAATCCGAGAAGACTACAAAATGGACAAGTTGGCGAGATTGTACATCAAAGAGGTCGTGACAAGACACGGAGTGCCGGTGTCAATCATCTCCGACCGTGACGGCCGATTCCTTCACGATTTTGGCAAACACTACAGAAAGCAATGGGCACTCGATTAGACATGAGTACCGCCTATCACCCTCAAAAGATGGCCAAAGTGAACGAACCATACAAACGCTAGAAGACATGCTGAGAGCATGTGTAATCGACTTTTGTGGTAGTTGGGATACTCATTTGCCATTGATTGAATTCTCATACAATAACAACTACCACACCAGCATTGGTGTGCTCCGTTCGAAGCGTTGTACGGAAGGAAGTGTAGATCACCCGTTTGTTGGGCCGAGATTGGTGAAAGTCAGCTAACAGGCCCAGAGATCATTCAGAAACAACCGACAAGATCTTCCAAATCAAAGATAGACTGAAAGCGCTAGAGATCGCCAAAAGAGCTACGCCGACAATCGTCGAAAGCCTCTAGAATCAACGTTGGGGACCGAGTGTTACTCAAAGTCTCTCCTTGGAAAGGAGTTGTTCGGTTTGAAAGAAAGGGAAGTTAGCCCCAAGATACGTCGGACCATTCGAGATTACAGAAAGAATTGGTCCAGTGGCTTACCGATTAAGGTTACCACAAGAACTCAACGGTGTGCATGATACTTTCCACTGGTCGAACCTCAAGAAGTGTTTGGCTGACGAATCACTTCACATCCCCATTGACGATATCAAAATCGACGAAAAGCTTCATTTTATTGAGGAACCCATTGAGGTCATGGATCGTAAGGTCAAACAGTTGAAGCGCAGCAGAATACCAATTGTTCGCGTAAGGTGGAATTCAAAACGAGGGCCAGAGTTTACATGGGAACGGGAAGATCAAATGAAACTCAAATACCCACACCTATTCATGGATGACACTCTTGGACCTAACTCCAGCTGAATTTCGGGACGAAATTCTCTCAACTGAGGGATACTGTGACATCCGTCACCTAAGGTCCGTCGAACGACATAAATAAACATAGAAATATTTTAATTATTCTTCCTTTTCTTCATGAACTCCTGCTTTAAGGAATCATGTCTGCTTATTTCCTTTGTGCCTGTACTTCCTCGAGAACGTGGTTAAGCATAAAACTTTTATAAATTTCATCACCATTACCACCAAATATTCATTTTTTTCTTTTATTTCGACCATTGTCATTAATAAAACCATTTTAGACTATCAAATGCCATTAACACGCTTTTAACCTTAATATAACGAACATTTTAAGGTCGTAATCAACCGAAACAAATTTTGGGAAACTCGAGGGTTAAGTGCAGGGACTAAACTTGTAATTTTGCAAACTTGGCTGGGTATATAAACCCCATTCCCAGCCTTTATCTCATCCTCATCTTCTTCACCTTCAACATTTTCTCCACTTTCTCTCTCGATCTAGCACCTAAACCGTCACGTTTGTTGCGTTTTCACTGCCAAATCTTGGTATCATCGTGTATACTCGTTCCTAGCAGGTAGACAACCTTGTTCAACCCGTTTTTGGCTTGGTTTTACTGCTGTGTTTTCTAGGGTTTCGGTGCTCGGGTTCATCCGAGCACATGAGGTCGTGTGGGTGCGTGTGAGGTCTTCTGCTTGTGTTTCATGTTTGTGTATGTTTGTTGAGTGTTTCTGGAAGTCCTCGTGGTATAAAAATCGCGTTAGAGCAGCTCGGGGGCTGCTCAGCCCGACCACAGTCGCGATTCTGCAGTTCAGGCGACTGGGTCTGTCATGCGATTGAGTCGTGCGACTGAGTGAGTCGTGCGACTGAATCATGCGTCTAAGTCAATCGTGCGACTGAGTTGTGCGACTAGGCATGTCGTGCGACTGAGTCGTGCGACTAGGTGTTTGTATGCGATTGAGTCATGCATGCGAATGAGTGTATACGATTGAGTCATGCGTATGAATGATTGTGTGCCATTGAGTCAAGTGACCGACTGAGTGTATGCGATTGTGCGTGTTTCGCACGACTGGAGTCCAATCGCACGAATGAAGGTTCAATCGCACGAAAGTAGCTAATTCGCATGATTGAGGGTTGATTCGTGCGCATGGAGGTTGGGTCGTGCGAATGTGTGTGTTGTGTGTGCGACTGAGTCCAATCGCATGAATGAAAGTTCAATCGCACGAAAGTAGCTAATTCGCACGATTGAAGGTTGATTCGTACGAATGGAACGTGGGTCGAGCGTCTAGTCCTGTAGTGTGACTGATGATGAGTGTGAATTTCCCTTGAACGTCTGATGATGATAAGGCAACATCAGTAAAAGTGTCATTGCTTGACCCCGAAGATTAAAGTCAACGCTATCAACATGCACATACTATTTCAATTGAAATAAACCTAACATTTTACAATTACCGACAACCCATTTGAAACTACAATACTTAACAAGTGTCATCTTTCATAACAATGAGATCTTTACAAGGATGTCATAAGCAATGACGACTACTCGTAGTACTTGGATCTACATAAGATCTCAAACGTGTGTCCGCTTGTGTGTGTGTGCCACCCACGACCGAACCGATACAACCCGAACCGACCAAACATTACTATACGCTTTATACATGTCATTAATGCTTGATAATAACTATCAATAGGTGTTTGACCGATCATTGCATTCAACTGTCGGAATCTCGACCTTTCATACTTACCACTTAACATGTGAGTTTCGTGGCCTCTTTTTATGCATATACTATATTACAAACATTTACAAACATGGGGGAAAAGTATGCTCGCCCGTTTTCTATGCTGTACAACATACATACAATTTTCATACAAGGAATCAACGTGATACTGTGTTGCAAGTACTTATCTGATACATGCTTGGGTCTGCTGTGTGGTTCTATCTTTGCAACTATTTAATTCCAGTGTGGGAACCGACGGTTAGGTATTGGTAGTACTACTGGTTGACACCCCCACCCTCGTGTTGGTATACTAGTTAGTACCAACAATAGCCAGGTACGGCCTTGGTGAATATATGCCGACAATTTCTTTGTGTACGTCGTTAGGTTTGGTTGCAAAGCTCATGTCGTGTGCTTTTACTTGTGTATATAACTGTATTCGCGTATTCCATATCATTTACTTTATACAACATCACTTACACTTTTGTTACTTAAACCTGCGAGCTCACCAACAATTATGTTGACCATTTTGAGCATATCTTTTCAGGTGATCATGCTAGCTGAGGTTCTAGGTGTGCTGTCTTAGTGGAGACCCTAGGATGCATTTTTGGACTAAACATGTTTGACAAACAATTACTTTGAACAATGTTGAACTGTGTAAACATTACAATCTTTTGAAACTTGTTCCCGGGTTGTGGGAATTTACATTACAATTTCATCTTTATGTGATCATGTGAATCGTTTATCCTGTTATGCTTATGGCTATGTTGTCGTGAACATTGACTATACACGACACAAGTCCCCTTGTTGTCGGGTGTCGTCATGACACGCTTGTCATCATTTTTATTATTGCATCTCTATCGCTTACCATGTGTTATGACGATTCCCGTCTCGTCGCAACCCCGTGTTTCCGCTCTTAGCGGGGGTGTGACATCTGTAGGAAAGCAAGATGCGAAATTAAATTATTTTAATGGGTGAACTTAGTATATGTAAAAAATATACACTACTGAGCCAAACAAATTTACGCTAGCAGACTAAAAATTAACAATACTGACGAAAAAAAATTATCTATTTATCGTCCGCCTATGATTATGTGTGTTATCTATCAGTTTTCTTAGGAATGTTATAGGTTGGGTGTTACTCACAATTTTTTTTAACGACCAACGAATAATTTTTAAGCCCGGTCACCCGGGTAAACCCATTGGCGAAAGGCCACCCACGCCCGCGATCACAGACAGTGCTGGTGACCCGGCTCGTCCACCATTTCAAGGGAAACCCACCACACAAAGGCCTATTATGGTTTGGCCACTGAAGCATATTGCACCTAATGCTACTCACAATTATGATGATAATTAACTTATAAAGATTATTAACTAATATCATTACAAATTTTATTATTATTTAGTTTTACATGAATTAGGTAAAAGCTTTAATTGACATGAATAAACCCTATAGATAAGTCAAAAATACAATTAGCTAACGTGGATTGTAGACCTTGATACGCCAAGTATATTCCGAATAAAATAGCAATGTCTTATGAAATACCAACCCTTCATCTAACATCGGAATTGGGGTGTGACAAGTTTGAATTATGTATAAAATATGGAAAAAAAAGTCACACCTCTGAATCAAAAAGATTTCAAACCATAGAAAAGCATGCAAAGTTAAAGATACGTTTTCGAGTGATCACCTTAGATTACAATCGTAGTTCATTGGTCTATTGGAGCAAACAAACAATGGACAAGCAGAGTATTGTAGTAGTTTGATGAAATGATGGTAGATATTTTTGAAATATGTGATCGTTATGACTTTATAAACATGAATCGGTAGATTTTTAATCGTGTTGATCACTAACTTGTTTTAGATGATTGGACATATTGTGGTACAAATATTTCTTTGGGGATATGGCCTTGAGTTTTAATGTTTTGTGCTCTCATAACGAAGATGATTGGATGAACTCATGGGACGTCAATACCAAAATGCTGTTAAAATAAAAGTATCTTGTTCTAAAGCTTCGTTACAAAAGCTACCATTTACCATCTTGGTCATGATTTTGATGATTTGCCATTTTAATTCTAGTTTCAACAATAATTTTGATGAACCCATGCAAACAGTCACAAATTAGAATTTACGATTACAATATAAAATTAAAAGATTCTAATAATTTATTACATTTTTCCAACCAAATACTATATTTGATCATAGTTAAAATTTATTAACGGAAAAGCATGCAAATGACATCTCAATTTCTAGTAAAGACCATCACCCAGTGGAACCATACAAATAGTGAGGGTGAAAAAGCTACTCCACCATAAGTAGACAACATATCAAAGATATATTTGTGATTTGTGTTCAATAAAGAAAAACTATACCCGCCTACGTTGAAGCATATATGTTCATATCAGTATATATTGAATTATATAATTGAGTGAATTTATTTTTTTTCTACTTGTAGTTTGATTATATTTGTTATTTTTTTTAAAAAATGTTTTTACATTTAATTACTCAAGATTTGAAAAAGTTGTCATTTTCATTCATAAAAATAAATTCCGTGGTAATTTTATTTTTTTCAACGACACATAAACATAAATTAGGATATTGTTTTTATGTAAAAGTTACATAAATACTCTTTTAACCATGAATTTTTAATATTTTAAAATGAAGAGCTAATATTTTTGAATGAAAATGACAACTTTTTCAAACATTGAGAAGCCTAATACAAAAAAATATTCAAATAAAAATAACAAATGTAATTAAATAACAAAAAAAACAACAATTAACTCTTATATAATTTATGAGTGAAACTTAACAGTTGAGTTTACTTAATAAAAGTAAAAATAAATGGTATCTATTATCTATATCTGCAATCTATGATTTATAAATTTATAATCTATAATCTATAAATTTATAAATCTATAAATCTATATAAAAAAAGAATTTTTTGCCACATGTTTTTCTTCCAACCTATCTTTTTACTACATGTCATTCTTATACACATTCTCATATAGTTTTTCATTTAAAATGGTATTATTGAAATTTAAATACTCAAACTAATTTCTCTCTCTTATTAAAAATTAATTTTATTAATTACTATATTTCTCTCTTTTATTTAACTTTTTTTTAAATCAATTTATTTTTTTTAAAATAAATTTTATTAAGAAAATTAAAAATTACATTTTTTTACTAAATCTATAAATCTATATAAAAGAAGGCTTTTTTGCTACATGTCCTTCTCTCAACCCATCTTTTTGTCACATTTCTTTTTTATACACATTCTTATATAATTTTCTCTTCAAAATGTTATTATTGTAATTTAAATACTCAAACTAATTTCTCTCTCCTATTAAAAATCAATTTTATTAATTACTACGTTCTCTCTCTTATTTTTTTTAAATTCAAGCTATCTTTTTAAAATTAGATTTTATTAATAAAATTAAAAATTACATCTTTTTGCTATAATAGAAATATCTATAATCTATAAATCTATATATATAAAATCTATATAAAAGAAGGTTTTTGCCACATGTCTTTCTCCCAACCCATCTTTTTGCCACATGTCCTTCTTATATACATTCTCATATAATTTTTCCTCTAAAAGGATATTATTATAATTTAAATACTTAAACTAATTTTACTCTCTTATTGAAAATCAATTTTATTAATTACTACGTTTCTCTCTCTTTTTAAATTTTTTTAAATCAAGCTATCTTTTTAAAAAAAGATTTTATTAAGGAAACTAAAAATTACATCTTTTTACTAAATCTATAAATCTATAATCTATAAATCTATAATCTATAAATCTATAATCTATAGCTCGTAACATATCTTCCAATGTATGGATCATTTTCTCATGTTACCACCTATTTGTGGATGATATGCTGAACTCATATTTATCTGAGTTTCTAATGCCTTTTGTAAAGTCTACCAGAATCTTAAAGTTAATCTACTATATCTATTAGATATTATTAAAATTGGTATTCCATATCTAGACATAATTTCTTTCATATATATCATTGCTAATTTCTTCATTTTATAATCTTCTATAATTGGCAAGAAATGAGCTGACTTAGTCAATCTAACGATTATAACCCATATTATGTCATACTATCACACCCTCAAAATCCATGTGCGGAGTTTTACTGCGAGATGTGTGAACAAACCAGGATCACAATCAATAGTTACTCAAAACAACACATTATGCCAACATAAAATCAACCAAAGTTTAAACTTGAAACTGTGCGGAAGCGTTTTGTAAAACAAGGCAAACCCAAAGAATGTAAATGCGTACTATGGCAAAACATGCGCCAACCCGAATGAGTATACATTAATGAATAAAACCTATAAAGATGTCTTTAAGACCAAGTCTTAGAATGCAAGATGAATCCGTGCAGTGCTCCTAAAGGCAAGTGAAGTTATTAACCTGAGAATAGCATACTAAAAATATCAACACAACGGTTGGTGAGTTCAAGAGTTGGCGTTCAAATATAAACAATTTAATAGTTGTGGTATATAAGCAGTGTATTGTAACAGATAGCTAGTCTATTAATAATAAATATTAATTCATAGTGATTTCGCAATTGAAGCTGACTGTGATAAGTTGTTGCCTCCTGTCACGACTTAACAGGTCGTGACAATGTTCAATAGGACAAATTGCACTCGGTTGACCTCGAGTTACACAGGTGGGGCTCGTCAGACCCATAAGTACTACCCAGTTTCCCCGCTATTCAATATTAATAATTCGAAAATGGGAGGACTTTTCTGTGACATCCAGTAAATTTCCGTTATCAAGCTCTGTTAGTTCTGTTGAGTCTTACATACACGTGTCGTAAGCACACAGTAGTTGTCGTTTAACGTTGGTGACCTAATAATAATTAATAATGTTACATTATTGATAATCTAATTGATTATGTGATTATGGTATATGTTTATGTGTTTGCATGTTTTAAATGTTAATTAGGAAATTAATCACGTAACATGGAACGTGCCTATTTATTCGTATGTCTTGTGTTTTATAAAGAAAATATATAATGATTATCATTAGTTTATATCTTTATATTATTAAGTTAAAACACCTTACAAAGAGTTTAAAGTCTAGTTTTTATAAAATACCAAAACCAGGGTTTAAATGGTAATTATGCAAACTAAATTAAACAAAACACTCCAAACCCTAGCCTCCCACCCCATTCGACCGAAAATCATCACACTACACCTCTCCACTTCGAAATCAGCCAAGAACAAGCAAATCCTTGCGATTTTGATTCGGTTTCAAGCCATAAAACAAGTTAACAACATCAAAATGTGTTCCTTGCAAGAATTAAGGTTAGTTTTGGAGTTCTTATGGATTTTGTTTGGGCCGAACCCTAATTCATTTATGGATCTTCATGTGGTCGAAATTGATGTTGTATGATGATGTTAGTATGTTAGTTGGATTGAATACATGTTGTTTAACGTTGATATGCATGAATTGTATTTTTTAATGGATTGATCATGACCTTGATTCTAGGCAAACCCTAATTCGAAATTGATGAATTATGGATGATTGATGATTGTTTGATAAATGTATGATGATTAGTAGGTTGTATGTATGCTAGGATACATTGATCTTGCAAAGAATTGATGAATTGATGTGGTGTTCATAGTTACTAATAATAGTAACTTTATTTCCATGACATGATGATCTAATGATAGATTGATGTTGTTGATGTGTTCATGATGATAATTAGATGCTAGATCGTTGATATGAATGCTAGAAATCTTAGAATGAATGTTGTTGTTCATATCTTGCCAAAAGTGGAAACTTTTGTTCATGATGATTATAGATTATGATGATTAGGTATTGTTAATCATGTCTAGATGTTTATGAGTTTGAGATGGTATAAGTGTAATGAATTCATGAATACATTGAGTGTTTGATAGATGTTGGAATGTACTATTCCCAAAAGGAAACTTTATTTGCACAAAGTTTGAAGGATGATAGTTTTAAACATGTTTGGGATGTTAGGAGCATGTTAGTATGTTCATGGATGAATTCTAATGTGATAGAACATGTTAAGTTAGTTGTATGGGATGCTTGGATAATCATGGGTGATGTTTGGACTTTGATGATCATGTATGACGTTGATGAGGTTAGTAGTTAGACATCATGTTTGGGACTGAAATTGATTGTTGTGGTGTATGTTGATGCAATGAACATGGTTAATGAATGTGAATGTGATCATCATACACGCGTGCGAATCTGAGGCCCCTACTTAGTAGGATTGGCAGGGTTTAGGATGTGAAGTCGTGAGTGGCTTCACATGGCACGTGGTGCGTGATTTGATCTGGTGTGGCATGTTAGTTATGTTATAACTAGTGGAGATGTTAATGTTCTAGATTCACATGACTTATGATATTTGGTTGTATGGATCTAAGTGATACACCTGGATAATATGCATACATATGATCCATTTGAATGTTAATCATGTATGATATATGTGTATGATTGCTTGAATGGTATACAACACATAAGTCACTAACGGTCAAACGGGTCAACTGGGTCAAACATGCTGTTTTTTCTGAAACCTTGAGTCCTTAGTTGTAGTGTACTTAGTGTTTCACATGTTCTTTGTTTACACGTACTCATGTACTTATATGATCTAGGTAACCTCTGAAGGTTGTGTGTCCACTCTGTCTGTCAAGTAAAACTCTAAGTATCTATTACGCATATCAGGTGAGTTCATGCCCCACTCTTTACTTAATCTCTTTTGGGGAGATAGCATACTGGTAAAAAATAAACGCTTTATATATTCAAGTTGTGTATAATATTAATATAGTGCTGATATCATGAAAAGTCCTCACACTTTCGAATTGTTAATATTGAATAGCGGGGAAATTTGGGTAGTACTACTGGGTCTGACGAGCCCCACCTGTGTGACTCGAGGTCAACGGGGTGCAATTTGTCCTATTGAACATTTTCATGACCTGTTAGTCATAACAAGGCAACAACGTATCACAGTCAGCTTCACTTGCGAAATCACTATGAGTTAATATTTATTGTTAATGGACTAGCTATCTATTACAATGCACTACTTCTATATCTCTACTATTAAACTGCTTATGTTTGAATATCACTCTTGAACTCACCAACCATTGTGTTAACATTTTAGTATGCTATTCTCAGGTCATTAGCTTGCTTGCCATTAGGAGCACTGCATGGTTTCACTTGCATTCTAAGACTCGGTCTTCAAGACATCTTTATTGTTTTAATGGTTAATGTTTACTCATTTGGGTTGGCGCATGTTTTGCCATAGTATATAATTTTTTTATTTCTTTGGGTTGTTTTACAAAACGCTTCCGCACAGTTTAAAGTTTATACTTTGGTTGATTTTATTTTAATTATGGCATATAGAGTCGTTCTGAGTAACTATTGACTGTGATCCTGGTTGTTCACACGCCTCACGGTAAAACTCCGCACGTGGATTTTAAGGGTGTTATAGATTGGTATCATAGCAATTGGTTATAGGGAACTAGGTTGCATACATACTAGACTATAACCACACACAGTTAGTTAGTTACCAGTGCCTTATTCTCATCTGCTGTATACTCATTGGCATACACGTCACACTCTCTGCAGCATGGCATCGTCATCGAGAGCTCCGGGTAAGTGACCTGAATCACCTTCACGATCTGAATCCCCACCTCCCGCACCTATACCTGACAATGGATTCGATTGGCCCCGACTAGCTTATCCTCGAGAGGAGATTGACTGGGATCAACCTTTTGCATTGATGGAGTGTGACCCTCCACGAGACTGGAGTTTCTATCCTAGATTCGTTGATCATATTATGTATAGGGAGCGCGTATCTGTTCCGAGGCCCAGGACTAGAACAACGCCGATCAACCAATGCCTTCACTCCTACGGACGGTGCAATCCAATGAACAACTGATTGCTGCACTGGACACTTAGCAGCATCGAGTCAGGCGGCTCACGGGTGATGTCTGCACACTGCAGCATGAGGTGTACAAACTGAGACATCAAATGGATGAACTCGAGGAGCAACACGGGAAGACCCTAAACGGGTGTCACCATATGCAAGATGGTCTCATAGCACTCCGAGGGCGCGTGACTGCTCGTTAACAGCGGGACGCCATGGTCGATAATGGATTGCTATCTTAGAACCCAACTAGTGGCACTTCATATTACTATAGCTCCTGCTCCTGCAGCAGACCCTGAGGATGAGGATCTCGAGGAGGAACCCGAGGAGGAGGAACCGGTGGAGATGGAGGATGACAGTGATGGGTCAGATGTTGTCGATTAACTTTCTTTATATGACTTAGACTACGTAGTGTTTTTCTTTTTGAAACCTATGTGGAAGGGTTGTTTCCCCACACGAACGACAAACTTAAATTTTGACATTGATAAATACATGTGACTCATTTACAATTTATTTACTTTGGTTATCACTTTTGTTATGAATGTTGTGGTTGTGATGATTTATTATTTCTTTTATTTACTGTACTTCAATGAGATCAACGTGTTTGCTGTTTCTCATTATTGTATTTGTGAATGTAAAGTGGAAAGAATGGACGCCCGTGGACGTGGACGTGGACGTGGTCGTGGACGCGGACGTGGACGTGGTCGTGGACGCGGACGTGGACGTGGCACTGAAGAACAGGGCAGTGGTGCTATTAACATGACCCCCGCAGAATTAGCTGCTCTAATTAATGAGCATGTTCAGGCGGCAGTGGCTGCTGCCCAGGCGGTCAGCCAGCAGGTAAACAATGATAGAAAGATAAATCTGATATCCTTCATAACTGTATGGGATGTCTGATTAATGTGTGTTGTGTTAAAACAGGACCACCGGTGTGTACCTACAAGTCCTTTATAGACTGTAAACCACACACCTACAATGGTACTAAGGGTGCTATAGGGCTTGTATGATGGTTCGAGAAGACTGAGTCTGTCTTCTCCAAATGCAACTGTCCACCTACTGATCAAGTGAAGTATGCCACCGGGTCTTTAGAGGGTGCTGCTCTGTCTTGGTGGAACGCGCAAGTCCAGATGCTAGGACAAGCGATGGCGAATGGACTTCCATGGGATGAGTTCAAAACAATGATGACTGAGGAGTACTATCCTCGCAATGAAGTGCAGAAGCTAGAGATGGAGTTCTTGCAACTGAAGATGCAGGGCTCGGAATCGAGGCCTACACCACCAGAACCCATGAACTAGCAACTTTGTGCCCGAGAATGGTGAATGAGGTGCATAATAGGGTGGAGCATTACATACGGGGATAGTACCCGAAATCCAAAGTATGGTAACTACTTCCAACCCACCCAATTTAGCAAGCCATCCAGTTAGCTCATAAGCTAACTGACCAAGCCGTGGAGCAAGGACTTTTACCCAAGCGGGGTGCTGTGGCAAGCATGCCCGACAACAAAAGAAAGTGGGATAGTGCCAACAACACCAAAGCATCATCATCTTCTAGCGGTTAACCTCAACCTCAACAGCAACAACAGCCAGCTCAGCAACAACGGAGGTTGACAATAACCGTAACTTCAACCAAACGGCAGCAAATAATCAAGGACCCAGTGGTTATGGTGGTAGACATCCAAGTGCACTCGGTGTAATTACCATCATGTGGGAAGGTGTGATAACTTCAAGTGTCAACGCTGTGTGGAAAAATTGGACACGCTGCTAAGGATTGTTGTGGTGAGCTGGTAAGGAGGCCACAACAACCTCAGGAAACTCCCAAATGTTGTTTTGAATGTGGGAAAGAAGGGCATTATAGGCGAAACTACCCACAACTAAGGAGAAATGGTAATGGCAACAACACCACAACAACAACAACAACACCACAACAACAACAACGTAATACACAATGGTGCAATGGTACTGGTAATGGCGGTAACAAAGATGGAGCCAAGGGGAAGCCTTCATCATTGCTCAGGTGAGGCTCTAAATGATCCCACAACTGTTACTGGTAAGTTCTCTATTAATGGTTGTTTTGCTACGGTACTATTCGATACTGGAGCCGATAGGAGTTTCGTGTCCTTAAAGTTCTATAGTCTTTTTTTAAGTGATATACCCTCTACCTTAGAATCTAAATACACCTAGAATTAGCCGACGGTAAACAGATCCATGTAACGCATATCCTTAAAGACTATAAGATAGAACTTGCTGGTCATACTTTCGCTATAGATCTTATGCCTGTTACGCTGGGGAGTTTTGATGTTGTGATAGGCATGGATTGGCTCTCTAGCAAGCAAGTGGAAGTCATATGTCATGAGAAGATCATACGAATTCATGTTGGTGGCAAAATCCTTACAGTCAGAGGTGATAGGAGTGGTGCTTGTGATAGGCATCATCTCATACATGAAAGTCCAAAAGTTATTACAAAGGGTCGTGTGGCTATTCTAGCACTCGTAAATGATAACCAAACAGAAGAAAGGAGAATGGAGGATATTCCCATAGTGCGCGACTTTCCAGAGGTTTTCCAGAGGATCTTCCTGGATTACCACCTCACTGCCAGTGGTTCCAGATTGAGTTGACTCCCGGTGCAGCCTCGATTGCTAGGGCACCTTATCGATTAGCACCGAACGAACTACAAGAGTTGTCATCACAACTTCAGGAGCTTTTAGATAAGGGCTTTATTCGACCTAGCACATCACCTTGGGGAGCTCCTGTTCTTTTTGTTAAAAAGAAGGATGGCACATTCCGGATGTGCATCGATTATAGAGAGTTAAAGAAAGTAACAGTCAAGAACCGATACCCTTCACCTCGTATCAACGACTTGTTTGATCAGCTTCAGGGATCAAGCTATTATTCGAAGATTGACTTAAGATCTGGTTATCATCAACTTAGAGTTCGAGAAGAAGACATTCCCATGACTGCGTTTTGTACTCGTTATGGTCATTATGAGTTCTTGGTCATGCCTTTTGGGTTGACTAATGCACCTCCTGTGTTCGTGGACCTCATGAACCGTGAGTGCAAACCCTATCTTGATCAGTTCATCATTGTGTTTATCGATGATATACTTATATATTCTAGGACCAAGGAGGATCATGAAGAGCACTTACGAATGATCTTAGAACTATTGAAAAATAAGCAGTTGTATGCCAAATTCTCAAAGTGTGACTTTTGGATACGAGAAGTTCAATTCCTAGGTCATATTGTTAAGGAGAAAGGGATACATGTTGATCCTACCAAAATTGAGGCGATAAAGAATTGGACTACACCCGAAACGCCGAGTGAGATAAGACAATTTTTGGGATTAGCAGGATATTACCGACGATTCATAGAAGGATTTTCTAAGATCGCACAACCTCTCATGGCCTTGACTCACAAAGGAACGACATACAAATGGAGTGAGAGCCAAGAATCAGCTTTTCAATTGTTAAAACAAAAACTCTGTACTGCCCCGATATTAGCACTACCAGAGGGAACAGATGACTTCGTGGTGTATTGCGATGCATCCATTCAAGGATTGGTTTGTCTTGATGCAACGAGAAAGGTGATAGCTTACGCCTCGAGAAAACTAAAGTTCATGAGAAGAACTATACCACCCATGACTTAGAATTGGGTGCAGTGGTTTTTGCCTTAAAGATCTGGAGACATTACTTGTACGGTACCAAGTGCACTATCTACACCGATCACAAAAGTCTTCAACATATCTTTGAGCAAAAAGAGTTGAATATGAGGAAACGACGTTGGGTGGAACTACTAAACGACTATGATTGCGCTATTAAGTACCATCGGGAAAGGCGAACGTAGTTGCCGATGCCTTAAGCAGGAAGGAAATAGCTAAACCCAGACGGGTGCGATCTTTACAGCTTACTATCAGTACCAACTGCCCGAAGCCGAACAAGTTAAGGAGGCGCATATAGAAGCTTTAAAAGCAGAAAATGTTGGTTCTGAGTCGTTAAGGGAATGGATAAACAACTGGTGGTGAAAGAGGATGGAATTCGGTATTTCATGGATAGATTTGGTGCCTGTCTATGGAAATATAAGAGATTTAGTTATGAGCAGGCACACAAATCTAAGTATTCTATACATCTTGGATCCGACAAGATGTATCATGACCTAAAGGCGCACTACTGGTGGCCTAACATGAAGCGGATGTAGCTACGTATGTGAGCAAGTGTTTGACCTGCTCGAAAGTAAAAGTGGAACATCAAAAACCATCCGGACTGTTACAACAACATGAGATACCAATGTGGAAATGGGAACAGATCTCCATGGATTTTATTACTAAGTTACCCCGGACTAATACTGGTTGTGACACGATATGGGTCATTGTGGATCGATTGACAAAGTTTGATCACTTCCTTGCAATTAGGGAAACAGATAAGATGGAGAAATTGACTCGACTGTACCTTAAAGAGATCGTTTCGAGACACGGTGTACCGATCTCAATTATTTCCGACCGCGACGCTCGTTTCACGTCACATTTCTGGCAATCATTGCAGAAATCTTTGGTACACGATTGGATATGAGTACTGCTATCACACCATAGACGGATGGCCAGAGTGAGCGTACCATACAGACGTTGGAGGATATGCTACGTGCTTATGTGATTGACTTCGGGAATAACTGGGAAATTCACCTGCCATTGGTGGAGTTTTCTTATAACAACAGTTATCATACTAGCATACAGGCAGCACCTTTTGAGGCGCTGTATGGGAGAAAATGTAGATCACCGGTTTGCTGGGCAGAAATTGGTGATAGTCAGCTAACAGGTCCCGAGTTGATTCATGAGACAACTGAGAAGATTATGCAGATACGAAACTGTATGGCTGCAGCGCGAGACAGACAAAAGAGTTATGCTGATAATAGAAGGAAACATTTAGAGTTTCAGATTGGTGACAAGGTTTTGTTGAAAGTCTCACCATGGAAAGGCGTAGTTTGGTTTGGTAAGCGAGGGAAACTAAATCCGAGGTACGTTGGACCATTTGAAATAGTGGAAAGAATAGGTCCAGTGGCCTATCGTCTAGCCCTACCTGATTCGCTAAGTAGAATCCATGATGTATTTCACGTATCAAACCTAAAGAAGTGCATAACTAATGAAACAATGGTCGTACCACTAGAAGAAGTTCAAGTGGATGAACAATTGCGTTTTCTTGAAGAACCAGTCGAGGTGATGGACCGTGAGGTGAAAACACTTAAGCAAAGCAAGATACCCATTGTCAAAATCCGTTGGAATTCGCGACGTGGACCGGAATTCACATGGGAACGAGAAGATCAAATGAAGCTTAAGTACCCTCAACTATTCGAAAAGACGATGCCAGCAGACGAAGATATTGATTTAAATTTCAGGACTAAATTTCTTTCAACATGGGGATGATGTGACAACTCATTCAAAACTCACTCGATTTCGATTTCTGTGTGCCAATGCAGTAGACCAGTGATGGAACACTCTCACCATGTAACGCAATTTTCGGGACGAAAATTCTTTCAACATGGGGATAACATGACATCGGGTAAATTTCCGTTATCAAACTCCGCTAGTTCCGTTGAGTCTTGCATACACGTGTCGTAAGCACACACTAGTTGTCGTTTAACGTTGGTGACCTAATAATAAATAATAATGCTACATTATTGATAATCTAATTGATTATGTGATTGTGGTATTATGTTTATGTGTTTGCATGTATTAAATGTTAATTAGGAAATTAATCGCGTAACGTGGAAACATGCTTATTTATTCGTATGTCTTGTGTTTTTATAAAGATAAAATATATAATGATTATCATTAGTTTATATCTTTATATTATTAAGTTAAAAACACTTTACAAAGAGTTTAAAGTCTAGTTTTTATAAAATACCAAAACACAAGGGTTTAAATGGTAATTATGCAAACTAAATTAAACAAAACAACTCCAAACCCTAGCCTCCCACCCCATTCGGCCGCAAATCATCACCCTACACCTCTCCACTTCGAAATCAGCCAAGAACAAGCAAATCCTTGCGATTTTGATTCGGTTTCAAGCCATAAAACAAATTAACAACATCAAAATTGTGTTCCTTGGCAAGAATTAAGGTTAGTTTTGGTGTTCTTTATGGATTTATTGTTAGGGCCGAACCCTATTTCGTTTATGGATCTTCATGTGGTCAAAATTGATGTTGTATGATGATGTTAGTATGTTAGTTGCATTGAATACATGTTGTTTAACCTTGATTATGCATGAATTGTATGTTTTAATGGATTGATCATGAACTTTGATTCTAGGCAAACCTTAATTTGAAATTGATGAGATTATGGATGATTGATGATTGTTTGATAAATGTATGATGATTAGTAGGTTGTATGTATGCTAGGATACATTGATCTTGCAAAGAATTGATGAATTGATGTAGGTGTTCATAGGTTACTAATAATAGTAACTTTATTTCCATGACATGATAATATAACGATAGATTGATGTTGTTGATGTGTTCATGATGATAATTAGATGCTAGATCGTTGATATGAATGCTAGAAATCTTAGAATGAATGTTGTTGTTCATATCTTGCCAAAAGTGGAAACTTTTGTTCATGATGATTAATAGATTATGATGATTAGGTATTGTTAATCATGTCTAGATGTTGTTATGAGTTTGAGATGGTATATTATAATGAATTCATGAATACATTGGTGTTTTGATAGATGTTGGAATGTACTATCCCAAAAGGGAATCTTTATTTGCACAAAGTTTGAAGGATGATAGTTTTAACATGTTTGGGATGTTAGGAGCATGTTAGCATGTTCATGGATGAATTCTAATGTGATAGAACATGTTAAGTTAGTTGTATGGGATGCTTGGATAATCATGGGTGATGTTTGGACTTTGATGATCATGTATGACGTTGATGATGGTTAGCAGTTAGGACATCATGTTTGGGACTGGAAATTGATTGTTGTGGTGTATGTTGAATGCAATGAACATGGTTAATGAATGTGAATATGATCATCATACACACGTGCGAATTTGAGGCCCCTACTTAGTAGGATTGGCAGGGTTTAGGATTTGAAGTCGTGAGTGGCTTCACATGGCACGTGGTGATTTGATCTTGGTGTGGCATGTTAGTTATGTTATAACTAGTGGAGATGTTAATGTTCTAGATTCGCATGACTTGTATGATATTTGGTTGTATGATGATCTAAGTGATACACCTAGATAATATGGCATACATATGATCCATTTGAATGTTAATCATGTATGATATATGTGTATGATTGCTTGAATGGTATACAACACATAAAGTCACTAACGGGTCAAACGGGTCAACTGGGTCAAACGTGTCTGTTTTTCTGAAACCTTGAGTCCTTGGTTGTAGTGTACTTAGGGTTTCACATGTTCTTTGTTTACACGTACTCATGTACTTATATAATCTAGGTAACCTCTGAAGGTTGTGTGTCCACTCTGTCTGTCATGTAAAACTCTAAGTATCTATTACGCATATCAGGTGAGTTCATGCCCCACTCTTTACTTAATCTCTTTTGGGGGAGATAGCATACTGGTGAAAAATAAACGCTTTATATATTCAAGTTGTGTATAATATTAATATAGTGCTGATATCATGGAAAAGTCCTCACACTTTCGAATTGTTAATATTGAATAGCGGGGAAATTTGGGTAGTACTACTGGGTCTGACGAGCCCTACCTGTGTGACTCGAGGTCAACCGGGTGCAATTTGTCCTATTAAACATTGTCATGACCTGTTAAGTCATGACAAGAGGCAACAACGTAACACAATCAGCTTCAAATGCGAAATCACTATGAGTTAATATTTATTGTTAGTGGACTAGCTATCTATTACAATGCACTACTTCTATATCTCTACTATTAAACTGCTTATGTTTGAATATCACTCTTGAACTTACCAACCATTGTGTTAACATTTTAGTATGCTATTCTCAGGTCATTAGCTTGCTTGCCATTAGGAGCACTCCATGGTTTCACTTTCATTCTAAGACTCGGTCTTCAAGACATCTTTATTGTTTTATGGTTAATGTTTACTCTTTGGGTTGGCACATGTTTTGCCATAGTATACATTTCTATTTCTTTGGGTTGTTTTACAAAACGCTTCCGCACAGTTTAAAGTTTAAATTTACTTTGGTTGATTTTATTTTAATTATGGCATATAGAGTCGTTCTGAGTAACTATGACTGTGATCCTGGTTTGTTCACACGCCTCACAGTAAAACTCCGTACGTGGATTTTGAGGGTGTGACATTTCCAAAGTAAACAGCACTACATTAATATTATACACAATTTAAATACATATAAGCATTTGTAATTTACCAGTATGCTATCTCCCCCAAAAGAGGTTAAATAAAGAGTGGGGCATGAACTCACCTGATATGCGAAATGAATACTTAGGGTTTACTTGAAAGAAAGAGTGGACAGACAACCTTTAGAGGTTACCTAAATCATATAAGTACATGAGTACGTGTAAACAGAGAACATGTAGAACCCTAAGCACACTACAACCAAAGACTCAAGGTTTCAGAAAACAAACACGTTTGACTCAGTTGACCCATTTGACCCGTTGGTGACATGATGTGTTGTAAACCATTTAAGCAAGCATATTCACACATCATACATGGTTAAAATTCAAATGGATCATATGTAAGATACATTATCCAGGTGTATTACTTAGATCATCATACTACCAAGTATCATACAAGTCATGCGAATCTAAAACATTAACATGTCCATCAGTTATAACATAACTAACACACCACACAAAGTTCAAATCACGCACTACATGCCATGTGAAGCCACTCACAACTTCACACCCTAAACTACTAAGTAGGGGCCTTAGATTCACACACGTGTATGATAATCATAATCTTATTCATTAACCATGTTCATTGCATTCAACATACACCACAATAATAATTTCCGGTCCCAAACATGATGTCTTAACTACTAATCAACATTAACATCATACATGATCATCAAAGTCCATACATCACCATGATTATCCAAGCATCCCATAAGACTAAACTAACATGTTCTATCACATCAGAAATCATTCATGAACCTACTAACATGCTCCTAATATCCCAAACATGCTCAACTATCATCTTTCAAACTTTGTGCAAATAAAGTTTCCCTTTTGGGAAAGTACATCTCAAATACATCAAACACTCAATGTATTCATGAATTTATCACCAATATCCATCTCCAGCTCATAAAAACATCTAGACATGATCAACAATACCTAATCATCATAATAATCAATCATCATAAAAAAAGTTTCCACTTTTGGCAAGATAGAACTACAACTTCCATTCCAAGGTTTCTAGCATTCATATCAACAATCTAGCACCTAATCATCATATAAACACATCAACAACATCAATTTTCATGCAAAATAAAGTTACTAATCTTAGTAACCTATGAACCACACGTCAAAAACCTATGGATCCTCATCACACATAAAACATATAATTATATTTGTATTTCATACAGCATCGCAGCGGAAACATTAAAAATGACATTTCATTTCGATATAGTAGCTTTTGCAAAATAATACATCGTTAATCAGTTACAAAATACATTGTTGCATTACATCACAAAAGCATTATATAAATAGATACCATCCCAAAAGAGCTGAGTAGCCACCTCGTGCCATCCTCAGCAATCATTACCTGCCAATTGGAAACACATCAAAGTCAGCGTTGCTGAGTGAGTTCTAGTATTATAAAATAAAACATACTTTTGTTTTGTTAAAACCGTTTTTTACTTTCATGTGATCATACAACATACGTACACATAGATAATATCATCATTATCTTCATCATTCGCTAACTTCCATTCATTCATTCATTCTTACTTTCATTCGTTCGTTTATTATTACATCTTTTCCTTTCATCATCACCAAGAACTTTACCCTTCATGCTCATGATACTGGGCCTAAGCCTATCATAGAGCTTCATTCATGGTGCACCACACCTCTGGCCACAGTACCTAAGATAAAGTTCAGGTATACCATTGCCATGTGCTATGCCTTTCATGCTCATGGTACTGGACCTATGCCTATAATAGACCTTCATTCACGGTGCCTAGCACCTCTGGTCATAGTACCTAAGGCAAGCAACAATGGTTCCATACATATGGTCAATCACAAAAGAAAGACCCCGATGTGCACCCTCCCAGGGTAGCGAACCCGCACATCGTTAGGCGAACACCTTTTAATGGCGCGTCCCGACATACAATGCTTGGCAAGACTTTCATTGCTGTAACATCTCATATTTTCATTAACTTAGAGTTAACTTCGTTTATTTCTTGTAAGGACTATTTGTGTCTTTTGTGAAATTTGGGGGTTAGTTGTGCTACTTGTTAATTTGTCACTAAATTTTAAATCTTAATTACAATAACACTAATAACTATGTCATTAAAATAATAATAATAATAATAAAGATAATAAAAGCTAAAAGTAATAAATTAGTTAAACTTTAAACATAGATTAAGTTCAGGGGGTATTTATGTAATTTATGAAAATCGAATTTAATGTTTTTAAACATAAATTACAAACCTAAACCACGGGGACCAAAGTGTAAAATTTAACCCAAACCAGCCCCACCCCGTCTTTCCGGTCGCCGGCCGATAAGCCCGGCGGGCTCCGGCGACCACCGGTTTCTAAAAAAAACGAACCACTTTTAACAACCATGTATCTTAATCGACTCAGGGAGACTTCACGAACTCGAAACCGTTACTTAATTGAACATTAAAGCTCGGTACCAAAGAGGATTTAATCGAAATCAACCATCTCAATCGGTTATAGCTGTTCAACATTCAAGACTTGGGGATTAATCAAATTAATCGAACAGAAACGCTCATATAATCATTTCTAAACTAAATGTATGGTTTAATTCGAGTCTAACAATCAATAAACCATCAAATGATACCGAAACAACATCTCAAATGGAGAACTTGTTTGATACTCAATCGACCAAATTGGTCCTATTTAACAGAGGGGAATCATCACATTCGACCCCTTTAAACTCATCACACACTCAATTGCTTGAAATTACAAGTAAAAGATCGAAATCTGAACCTCTGTTCATCGCGCAAATAACCGAAACATTACCGAGCTTAAACATATAAATTTGGTTGAAATCAAGTAAGTATCATATATCGTTCAACTCGATTACCCTTGGGGATCAAAAGCCCTAAGGTTAATCGAGTTGAAACTCTCGATTCGTTGCTCAATTTTGGTTCGGGTGATTTAGGGTTTATATGAATTTGGGGGAAACTTTAGTTTGTGTTTAAAAGAATTTAAAACCAAGATGTACCGCGGCTGAAGCCTTGGTTCACTGGTAAGACATTGGCTTGTTAAGCATGAGATCTTTGGGCCTGACAAGCCTATTTGGTGGCCAAGGTTGCCGGCTCCTGATGACGTATGCTTGTTCATCATGGGAACCAAATACACTTAGCCAATCTTATATACTTGTAATCAAGTCGAGGTTTGGTTGTAACGATATGTGTTCTATAACCTTACTAACTTATAACCTATGACATGAATTGCTACTTGTAACCTTATCATATTATGTACGAAAACCGTGGAAACTCACCAACTATTTATAGTTGACCTTTTATTTTTATCAGGTTTCAGGTAACCTCAAGTTTAAAGTGGTCTTTTGAAGCTTGCAATAAAAACTAGGACTTGGACCTAGTTAAATAATAAAATGTTTGGGGATGATAAGCTGTGCTATTGAGGTCCGTACGCACGGATGTCATGCGATTGAGGTCCATACGCATGAAAGTATGCGATTGGAGGTCATGCGCGTAGAATGCATACGACTAAGTGTTCCCATGCGCCTAAGAGGTGATGATTCTAAACAGTCCTCATACACCTGAAGTCATACGACTGGAGCGTTCATACGCATGGAGGTCACGCCACTGGAGCTCCATACGCCAAAGTGTAAAATTTAACCCAAACCACCCCCACCCCGTCTTTCAGGTCGCCGGCCGGCAAGCCCGGCGCGGCTCCCGTGACCACCGGTTTCTAAAGAAAAAACGAATCATTTTTAACAACCAAGTATGTCAATCGACTCAGGGAGACTTCATGAACTCGAAACCGTGACTTAATTGAACATTAAAGCTCGGTATCGAAGAGGATTTAACCCAAATAAACCATCTCAATCGGTTTATAGCCGTTCAACATTCAAGACTTGATTATTAATCAAATAGAAACGCTCATATAATCATTTCTAAACTAAATGTGTGGTTTAATTCGAGTCTAACAATCAATAAACCATCAATGATAACCGAAACAACGTCTCAAATGGAGAAACTTTTTCGGTACTCGATTGACGAAATTGGTCCTATTTAACAGAGGGGAATCATCACATTCGACCCCTTTAAACTCATCACACACTCAATTGCTTGAAATTACAACGGAAAGATCGAAATCTGAACCTCTCTTCATCGCGCAAAGAACCGAAACACTACCGAGCTTAAACACATAAATTTGGTTGAAATCAAGTAAGTATCATATATCATTCAACTCGATTACCCTTGGGGATCAAAAGCCCTAAGGTTAATCTTGTTGAAACTCTCGATTTGTTGCTCAATTTTGGTTCGGGTGATTTAGGGTTTATATGAATTTGGGGGAAACCTTTAGTTTGTGTTTAAAAGAATTTAAAACCAAGATGTACCGCGGCTGAAGCCTTGGTTCACTGGTAAGACATTGGCTTGTTAAGCATGAGGTCCCGGGTTCGAACCCGGGCACCCTCATGTTTTATTTTTAAAGGTTTTAGCCTAAAAAAGTAATTATAGAAAAATTTTAAAATGTATAAAAATTATTTTTATAAATTCCAAATATTTTCTATAATTTATCTAAGTTTACATAAAAATATTTCATTTATAAAACATTTTAGCAAAGCTTGTTTGAATAATTTTCTCGTAAAATAGATTTTAATAATAATTAATAAATTATTGTTGGTCTAAACGTTTCTTTTCACATAATATGTTTAAATCATGATTATTTCAAATAATTACTCAAATATATATTTAAACTTTATTAATTATTATAGACACTTCAATTTCACTTTCTTTATATTTAAACATATAAATAATTAACTTTTGTATTTAAGTATTTATAAAAATGCCAAAATACCCAATTGAACTTTAGTCCTCGCTAATTCATTAAAACTTATTTAAATCTTGTAATATATATATATATATATATATATGTTAGGTGCCTTGTGACGATCAACCTTGGAACGACATTTATTATTTCTATTTATCTTCATTGCATACTTATTGATCAAGTGAGTTTCCTTGCCCCCTTTTTTTTATATTTTTCACACTATATTGGGGTGAAATATGATACTTATACATCATACACTTATAAAGGTTTGAGACTTTTAATACATTTGCAATTCATCTTTATATTTTGTCATGGTTATTTGTGTGTTGTAAGTGATTACATGAGATACATAGTTTGTTTACAATCATTAACTATTGGTAGCCTGGCGGCGTCTTAGATCTTTGGGCCTGACAAGCCTATTTGGTGGCCAAGGTTGCCGGCTCCTGATGACGTATGCTTGTTCATCATGGGAACCAAATACACTTAGCCAATCTTATATACTTGTAATCAAGTCGAGGTTTGGTTGTAACGATATGTGTTCTATAACCTTACTAACTTATAACCTATGACATGAATTGCTACTTGTAACCTTATCATATTATGTATGAAAACCGTGGAAACTCACCAACTATTTATAGTTGACCTTTTATTTTTATCAGGTTTCAGGTAACCTCAAGTTTAAAGTGGTCTTTTGAAGCTTGCAATAAAAACTAGGACTTGGACCTAGTTAAATAAATAAAATGTTTATGTTATGCTTTGTTTTATTTGGAACTATTTCATGTTTTGAGACTTTTGATTGTAATGTCTTTGAAACTTATAATATTAATATTTACATTTAAATATAGCGTTATGTGGCTGTGAACAATCTTAACCCTCACATCTTGATGATTCCGTCGTCAAGGTTGGGATGTGACAGATTGGTATCAGAGCCCATAACTATAGGGATTTAGGTTTTTAGAAATGGTGACCTAGACTATAGCTTATGCATGAACCTCATAGAATAATATTTATATTCTTGGAATATATATATTGTTTACATATTACATAATGCTATACCAAACTTATGTGCAACTTGATGCCTTAGCATAGGTTTGCCATGTAATTGCTTAAACTTTGTTATATGTCTCCCTAAACTTACCTTTGACACTTTGACTCTCCCCGACAAATGAAACTTCTTAATCTTATTCTCACGAAACGTGGAATCGTATACTTATGCTTATGACTTGAATCTTTAGACTTATGTCTAATCTATGTAAATCTCATCAAGGTTTTGATTTCATGAGCCTGAGAAATTTGTGTGACACATAGACACCTGTATCCTGGATTTCCTGGAAAAGGCCCTCGGGCTAAGGCAAGCATATCGCATAAATGCTACGGGACTAGTTATGCTTACCTGGGGATTTCTGGGATGGGTGATAAACTATGGTCAACATACACAAATTTCTAAGGCGATTGGGTCAACTTACCTTGATGTGTCAACGTTTCCAAATGGTAATGCGTTACCAAATGGAACCATTCCAAGTGCCTTACAACTCTTGCCTTATCCTTGTTGAATTATAATCCTTGTTATTCTTTTTCTTGTGACTAACTCATTTTGCATATTCCAGCATGTCTCGTCATCATGGAAAGCGTGGAAGTTCCGATCGCAAGCTAGCTGCCATGATTGCTCGGCAAATGGCTGCTGTCATCCCAACCATGGTTGCTGAACTCAATAGCACATTAATGACCAACTCTAGCAACAATGGAAATGGTCAAGGAGAGAATAGTGCTAACCAAGGGCGCAACAACCAAACTTGCACCTTAAAGCACTTTAGCTCTTACAAGCCCACTAGTTTTAGTGGCAAGGAAGGAGCCACTGGTCTTCTTGAGTGGTTCGAGAGCATGGAAAATACCTTTGTCAACTGTGAGTCCCGAGGCACTCAAATTCTTTATGCCACTAGTATGATCCAACAAAGGGCACTTACTTGGTGGAATAGCGAGAAGAGAAATCGAGGAGCCGATGCTATTCTGGCACTTACTTGGGAAGAGTTCAAGAACATCGCCATCGTGGAGTTCTGCCCGAGAAGCGAACTGCAAAAGTTGGAGGAAGAATTCTAGAACTTGAAGCAAGATGGTGGTGACCATTTGGCCTACTCAACTAGGCATCATGAGTTGAGTATATTGCTGCCTCACATGGTCGATACTGTCCCCCGCAACATCGAGAAGTTCATTAAGGGTGTACCACCCCAAATTCAAGATGTTGTGGTGGGTAGCCGACCCACAACCTTGGAAGAAGCCATCACTATCACTGCTCAACTCACCGAGAACCATATACGAGCGGGCACCATGTTTGTGAAGGGTGCAAAGAAGGTGGAAAAGGCGGCTACCAAGGCCGTTAAGGAGACTAAAGTTAAATCGTCTCATAACAACAACAACAACAAGAAGCACAAGTTCACACCGGCACACAACTATGTTGTGGCTGCACCCAAACAACCCCAAAGGCAACTTGTACCTGCGGCTACGCCTGTGGCACAAGTTCCTAGGGCTAGGGCTT
Source organism: Flaveria trinervia (assembly GCA_025506515.1). Classification (NCBI taxonomy): domain Eukaryota; kingdom Viridiplantae; phylum Streptophyta; class Magnoliopsida; order Asterales; family Asteraceae; genus Flaveria; species Flaveria trinervia. Next base: position 67,566,637 of record CM046454.1, read on the forward strand.
ATGCTGGTCCTCAGCCTATGTGCAACACTTTTAGGTATCATCATCCGGGGAATCAACCATGTCGTATCTGCACCTTATGCGGTAAATATGGTCATTTGGTGACGACTTGCCATCGTGCACCTAACAATGCCGCCGTGGTCACAAACCGTGTTTGCTACAACTATGGGGAACCTGGTCATTTTCACCCACAATGCCCTTATCTTGTGGGTAATGTTCCACAAGCCCGAGGACGTGCTTTCAACATCAACGCAAATCAAGCACAAGCAAACAACGATGTGGTAAATGGTATGTTAACTTACCTTTGACTTGGGTGACCTAATTCTTTTCATGCGTTAACTGTATCGTTAAATACCTTTAAACTTGAACAGGTATGTTCCTTATTAATAAAACTTATGCCTATGTCCTATTTGATTCTGGAGCCGATAAGAGTTTTGTTTCGTTAGAGTTTGAACCCATACTTGCTAAGCCACATACGAGATTAGAAAGACCTCTCACCGTTGAATTTGCCAATGGAGAACCGATCACCGTTGATGTCATTATTTGTGATTGCATCTTAAGTCTTGACATACATGATTTTCTTATCGATCTTATTCCTATGAAAATTCGAAGTTTTGACATCATCATTGGTATGGATTGGTTAGCCAAACACCATGCCGAAATCATTTGTTTCGAGAAGTGCATTCATATACCGTTACCCTCTGGAAATACTTTGAAAGTGTTCGGTGAAAAGTCTTCCAGAGGACTTTAACTCATGTCTTGCACCCAAGCCTGAAAGTGCTTAAGCAAGAAGCATATGGCCTTCTTGGCTTACGTGGTCAACACGAAAGTCAAAGGGAATGAACTCAAGGATGTCCCTATCGTACGAGACTTTTGTGAAGTATTTCCCGATGACCTTAGTGGTTTACCTCTCGTGCGTGAAGTCGATTTTAAAATTGACTTGATACCAGGAGCAAACCCCGTGGCTAAGTCACCATATCGGCTTGCACCATTGGAAATGCGAGAACTCTCTAGTCAACTTCAAGAGCTATCTGAGAAAGGGTTCATTCGTCCTAGTTCTTCGCCTTGGGGTGCACCTGTTCTTTTTTTTGTGAAAAAGAAAGATGGTTCGTTTTATATGTGCATCGATTATCGTGAGCTTAACAAGCTTACCATCAAGAATCGTTATCCTCTTCCTCGCATCGATGAATTGTTTGATCAACTTCAAGGAGCTGCTATTTTCTTGAAGATAGATTTACGTTCTGGCTATCATCAATTGCGAGTCCATGATGATGATATCCCAAAGACTGCATTCCGTACTCGATATGGGCACTATGAGTTCATGGTTATGCCTTTTGGTTTAACCAATGCTCCTGCTGTTTTCATGGATCTCATGAACCGAGTATACAAGCCTTATCTAGACAAGTTTGTGATCGTCTTCATTGATGACATATTCATCTACTCCAAGTCCAACACCGATCATGAACTGCATTTGAGATTGGTTCTTGAATTGTTGAACAAAGAGCAATTGTACGTGAAGTTCTCAAAGTGTGACTTCTGGCTCGAGGAAGTTCAATTTCTAGGACACGTGGTGAATAGCCAGGAATTCACGTTGATCCTGCAAAGGTGGAAGCTGTGACGAATTGGTGTGTTCCTACACCTACTGAAGTTCGTTCTTTTCTTGGTCTTGCTGGTTATTATCGGCGATTCATTGCCAACTTCTCGAGGATCGCGAAGCCACTCACTTCTTTGACACAAAAGAATAAACCATTCGAGTGGGGTTCCGAGCAAGAAGAAGCTTTTGAAGCGTTAAAGCACAAGTTGTGCAATGCTCCTATCTTGACGCTACCCGATGGAAATGATGACTTCACCGTGTATTGTGATGCATCTAAACAAGGCCTTGGTTGTGTTCTCATGCAATGAGGGAAGGTCATAGCTTATGCATCGAGACAATTGAAGGTTCACGAGGTGAATTACACAACACACGATCTCGAGCTTGGTGCTGTTGTCTTTGCTTTGAAGATTTGGAGACACTACTTGTATGGTATGCAATGTATAGTCTACACTGATCACAAAAGCCTTGAACATGTTTTCAATCAAAAAGAGCTTAATATGAGACAACGTCGTTGGGTGGAGTTGATTAGTGATTACGATTGTGACATTTGTTACCATCCTGGTAAAGCAAATGTTGTAGCCGATGCACTAAGCCGAAAGATTCACAACAAGACGATCTCATTCCAAGAAATTTGCGATCGACGTCAATGGTTTGACACTTTGGGTGAGTTCGATACTGAGATCCGAGTCGATGTCAACGAGACTACCGTACTGCTACAAAACTTGAGAACAGATAGTGACATCGAGTCTAGTATCTTGGAGGCTTAACAAGTGGTGCAACAAGAAGGAAGAATGAAGGATGAGCTGGAACATAATCTTTTAACCCGATTGGAAACGAAACCCAATGGATTGATGTACTTCACAAATCGAATTTGGGTTCCAAATCACGATAATCTTCGTACCTTTATCATGAATGAGGCTCATCAATCTCGTATTCTATTCATCCTGGTTCCGATAAGATGTACATGGACCTGCGTGGTCAATATTGGTGGCCTGGAATGAAGAAGGATATAGCAACTTATGTTGCTAAGTGCCTTACGTGTACGAAGGTTAAGGTCGAACATCAGCGTCCAAGCGGATTACTTAAGCAACCCGAGATCCCTATGTGGAAGTGGGAACACATATCCATGGACTTTATAACCAAGCTACCCCGAACCTCTCATGGACATGATAGCATATGGGTGATCGTTGACCGATTGACCAAATCGGCACATTTCATACCCATACGCCACACTTACAAGACATCAAGGTTGGCTCGTATAAACGTTGATGAGATTGTAAGTCATCATGGGGTACCTCTGCATATCATATCCGACTGAGATGCTAGTTTCACTTGAAACTTTTGGTCATCTATGAAAGAACTCTTGGGTACTCAATTGGACCTAAGCACGGCTTACCATCCTCAAACTGATGGTCATACCGAGCGAACGATCCAAACCTTGGAGGATTTGCTACGCCTATGTGTCCTTGACTTTGGTGGTGATTGGGATACGCATCTACCGCTCGCGGAATTTTCATATAACAATAGTATCACTCGAGTATCAAAATGGTACCGTTTGAAGCACTTTATGGTCGTAAATGTCGTTCACCGATCAGCTGTACCGACATTGGTGAAAACTTCATCACTGGTCCTGAACTTATACAAGAGACAACCGATAAAGTTTCTATCATCCGCAGGAACCTTGAAGTGGCAAGAAGTCGTCAAAAGAGCTATGCTAACAAGCGACGTAAGCCATTGGAATTCCAAGTTGGGGAGATGGTTCTTCTTAAGGTTTCACCGTGGAAGGGTGTTGTTCGCTTTGGAAAGAAGGGTAAACTGGCTCCGAGTTTTGTAGGGCCTTTTAAAATCCTGAAAAGGGTTGGAAAGGTGGCTTATAAACTGAAACTACCTTCCGACCTTAGTGGAGTTCACCCTGTGTTCCAAGTTTCAAATTTGAGAAAGTGCTTGGCTGACGAAGGTCTGCATGTCCCGTTGGAAGACATCCAGATTGACGAGTCATTGCAATTTATCGAGAAACCTGCTGAGATCATGGACCGCATTATGAAAAAGGCTAGAACCACAACAACCCCAATTGTCAAGGTTCATTGGAGAATAAACGAGGCGCTGAATTCACTTGGGAGCGTGAGGAGCATATGAAGAAGAAGTACCCGTCTTATTCGTTTAGTTTCATTTTTCTTAATTTCGGGACGAAATTCTTTTAAGTTAGGGAGACTGTAACATCTTGTATTTTCGTTAACTTAAAGTTAACTCCGTTTATTTCTTGTAAGGACTATTTATGTCTTTTGTGAAATTTGGGGGTTAGTTGTGCTACTTGTTAATTTGTCACTAAATTTTAAATCTTAATTACAATAACACTAATAATTAGGTCATTAATAATAATAATAATAATAATAATAATAATAATAATAATAAAGATAATAAAAGCTAAAAGTAATAAATTAGTTAAACTTTAAACCTAGATTAAGTTTAGGGGGTAGTTATGTAATTTATGAAATCAAATTTAAGTTTTTAAACATAAAATTACAAAACCTAAACCACGGGGACCAAAGTGTAAAATTTAACCCAAACCACCCCCACCCCGTCTTTCAGGTCGCCGGCCGGCAAGCCCGGCGCGGCTCCCGTGACCACCGTTTCTAAAGAAAAAACGAATCATTTTTAACAACCAAGTATGTCAATCGACTCAGGGAGACTTCATGAACTCGAAACCGTGACTTAATTGAACATTAAAGCTCGGTATCAAAGAGGATTTAACCCAAATAAACCATCTCAATCGGTTTATAGCCGTTCAACATTCAAGACTTGATTATTAATCAATAGAAACGCTCATATAATCATTTCTAAACTAAATGTGTGGTTTAATTCGAGTCTAACAATCAATAAACCATCAAATGATAACCGAAACAACGTCTCAAATGGAGAAACTTTTTCGGTACTCGATTGACGAAATTGGTCCTATTTAACAGAGGGGAATCATCACATTCGACCCCTTTAAACTCATCACACACTCAATTGCTTGAAATTACAACGAAAGATCGAAATCTGAACCTCTCTTCATCGCGCAAAGAACCGAAACACTACCGAGCTTAAACACATAAATTTGGTTGAAATCAAGTAAGTATCATATATCATTCAACTCGATTACCCTTGGGATCAAAAGCCCTAAGGTTAATCTTGTTGAAACTCTCGATTTGTTGCTCAATTTTGGTTCGGGTGATTTAGGGTTTATATGAATTTGGGGAAACCTTTAGTTTGTGTTTAAAAGAATTTAAAACCAAGATGTACCGCGGCTGAAGCCTTGGTTCACTGGTAAGACATTGGCTTGTTAAGCATGAGGTCCCGGGTTCGAACCCGGGCACCCTCATTTTATTTTTAAAGGTTTTAGCCTAAAAAAGTAATATAGAAAAATTTTAAAATGTATAAAAATTATTTTTATAAATTCCAAATATTTCTATAATTTATCTAAGTTTACATAAAAATATTTCATTTATAAAACATTTTAGCAAAGCTTGTTTGAATAATTTTCTCGTAAATAGATTCTAATAATAATTAATAAATTATTGTTGGTCTAAACGTTTCTTTTCACATAATATTGTTTAAATCATGATTATTTCAATAATTACTCAAATATTATATTTAAACTTTATTAATTATTATAGACACTTCAATTTCACTTTCTTTATATTTAAACATATAAATAATTAACTTTTGTATTAAAGTATTTATAAAAATGCCAAAATACCCAAATTGAACTTTAGTCCTCGCTAATTCATTAAAACTTATTTAAATCTTGTAATATATATATATATATATATATATATATATATATATATATATATATATATATATATATATATATATATATATATATATATATATATATTTAGGTGCCTTGTGACGATCAACCTTGGAACGACATTTATTATTTCTATTTATCTTCATTGCATACTTATTGATCAAGTGAGTTTCCTTGCCCCCTTTTTTATATTTTTCACACTATTTTGGGGTGAAATATGATACTTATACATCATACACTTATAAACGTTTGAGACTTTTAATACATTTGCAATTCATCTTTATATTTTGTCATGTTATTTGTGTGTTGTAAGTGATTACATGAGATACATAGTTTGTTTACAATCATTAACTATTGGTAGCCTGGCGGCGTCTTAGATCTTTGGGCCTGACAAGCCTATTTGGTGGCCAAGGTTGCCGGCTCCTGATGACGTATGCTTGTTCATCATGGGAACCAAATACACTTAGCCAATCTTATATACTTGTAATCAAGTCGAGGTTTGGTTGTAACGATATGTGTTCTATAACCTTACTAACTTATAACCTATGACATGAATTGCTACTTGTAACCTTATCATATTATGTACGAAAACCGTGGAAACTCACCACCTATTTATAGTTGACCTTTTATTTTTATCAGGTTTCAGGTAACCTCAAGTTTAAAGTGGTCTTTTGAAGCTTGCAATAAAAACTAGGACTTGGACCTAGTTAAATAAATAAAATGTTTGGGGATGATAAGCTGTGCTATTGAGGTCCGTACGCACGGATGTCATGCGATTGAGGTCCATACGCATGAAAGTATGCGATTGGAGGTCATGCGCGTAGAATGCATACGACTAAGTGTTCCCATGCGCCTAAGAGGTGATGATTCTAAACAGTCCTCATACATCTGAAGTCATACGACTGGAGCGTTCATACGCATGGAGGTCACGCCACTGGAGCTCCATACGCCTAAGTGTTGGTGCGCCCGAATAGGGTTTATGCGCCAAGGAGTTTTGAGGGACTTTGAGAGGTGATGGTCGAGATGGATTTCCTCGATGATGCGATGAGCATGGACAGTATAAGATGACGTATGATGATGAGCTAATGATGATGATGATGTGACGCATGATGATGTGCGATGACGTATGGTTATATGATGTGATGCGCGTGATTCGTGTGATGATGATGTCGTGTGCTTGTGCACGTTGTATGCTATGCATGATGTATGTTATGGGTGTGCGATGTTGCCCTGTGTGATTGATGTTGTATGTTTTAATTTCCTTATTATTATTATATATGTTTATCTTTCCATGGCTTTGCGTTGAACGTTAATGAATGAAATGAAAGTATTATGTAACGTAAAGTGGAAGATAATGAAAAGATGAACGTAATGAATGAATGCATGCATTAATGAAAGAATGAACGAATGAAAGGCTTGCAAGCATACGAATGAGGTGAGCGACTCTGTGTTGCAATAGACTCGGAAGAGGTCCTTGTCACGTACTCCGGTACTGTGTCAGTCTTCGGACATGAGTCGGGGGTTTAGTTACAGGCCCCGGCACGGTATCAGTCTTCGGACATGAGTCGGGGGTTTGGTTACAGGCCCCGGCACAGTATCAGTCTTCAGTCATGAGTCGGGGGTGTTGCATGAGACAGGATCCAGATGAACGAGAAGAGGATCGCGTACTCCGGTACTGTGTCAGTCTTTGGACATGGAGGTCATCCGGCTGGAGCACCATACGCCTAAGTGTTGGTGCGCCTGAATAGGGTTTATGCGCCTAGGAGTTTTGAGGGACTTTGAGAGGTGATGGTCGAGATGGATTTCCTCGATGATGCAATGGGCATGGACGGTATAAGATGACGTATGATGATGAGCTAATGATGATGATGATGTGACGCATGATGATGTGCGATGACGTATGGTTATGTGATGTGATGTGCGTGATTCGTGTGATGATGATGTCGTGTGCTTGTGCACGTTGTATGCTATGCATGATGTATGTTATGGATGTGCGATGTTGCCCTGTATGATTAATGTTGTATGTTTTACGTTCCTTATTATTATTATTATGTATGTTTATCTTTCCATGGCTTTGCGTTGAACGTTAATGAATGAAATGAAAGTATTATCTAAGGTAAAGTGGAAGATAATGAAAAGAGGAACGTAATGAATGAACGCATGCATTGATGAAAGAATGAACGAATGAAAGGCTTGCAAGCATATGTATGAGGTGAGCAACTCTGTGTCGCAACATACTCTAAAGAGGTCTTTGTCGCGTACTCCGGTACTGTGTCAGTCTTCAGACATGAGTCGGGGGTTTGGTTACAGGCCCCGACACAGTATCAGTCTTCGGACATGAGTCGGGGGTGTTGCATGAGACAGGATCCGGATGAACGAGAAGAGGATCACGTACTCTGGTATTGTGTCAGTCTTCGGACATGAGTCAGGAGTAGTGCGTGAGACTGAGATGAGATGAAAGAGAAACGAATCGCGTACTCTGGTCCTGTGTCAGTCCTCGGACATGAGTCGGGGGTTGTGTACAGACCCTGGCACAGTACCAGTCTTCGGACATGAGTTGGGAGTATGGCGTGAGTTGATGAATGAGAAAGGTGATGATGGAAAGAATGAACGTGTGAAATGAACGTTAACAAAATATCTTAATAATGTACTAAACGGGATCTTTGTCATTCGACCTCAGTAATCGTGGCTGAGTGCCACGAAGAGGGTAAAGTTTGACCAGATCTAGAACGGTATGAATGAATGATGAAGATAATAATGATACTGTTCGTATGTACGTATGATGTATGATCACGAACGAATGTAAAATACTGTATGATTTTGAAAGAATTTAAAGAATGGTTTTACGAAAGAAAGGTATGCTTTATTATAAAAGTAGAACTCACTCAGCAACGCTGACTTTGATGTATTTCCAGTTGGCAAGTATGTTGCTGAGGATGGCACGGGGTGACTACTCAGTTCATTTGGAATGGCATCCATTATTATAGGCTTTTGTAATGAAATGTAACATGAATTTTTGTAATTTGATAATGAAGTATTGTTTGCAAAAGCTATTATATTTAAATGAGATATTGTTTTAAATGTTTCCGCTGTGACGTTTTTATGTAAGACGACGAGAATTATGTTTTGAGTGCGATGAATGACCAGCTGTAATTGTCTTGGGAATAAGGCCTTACAAGTTGGTATTAAAGCTAAAGTTTAAGTGAATTGGGTGAATATTTTCAAAAAGCTAATTTTATACTGAGAATTGGACGGAAAGGGTAGGGATGCCAATCTGAGTAGCTGCATGCCATCAGGTATTTTTGTAAAGTTAACCGGTATTACGTGCGCTGTTATGTGTTTTATGTGTTGTTGATAGATTTAGATACTGATGTAGTCACGACAAGTAATGCTCGGGGTATGACGAGTAAAGTAAGTGGCTAATCATAACTAGCCACTATAATTAGGGACTTACTATACTTGACATAAACTGCGATGTTCCCTTGAATGACCGTGTTGGTGTTTAAATCTTTCAGTGTGTTAGAAGATGGCTGTGGTAGATCATCGAAAGCTCACGAGGTGGAGGTGGCGGTGGACGTGGTGCTAAACCATGGGTCACAAGAGGAAGGTCTAGGGCTGAAAGAGTGGTTCATGAGGAACCCAAGACCCCTCATCCGAGGGCGCTGATGAGAGTGCTAATCTGAGAGCCTCGATGAGAGAGGCGGTGGCGAAGGAAGTGAATCAAGCCATTCAGACGATCCTACCGTCTGTGGTGACCGAAGTGATAAAGGCTGTTAAAGATGGGGAGAGACAGGAAAGGGGTAGACCTTTGGGCGGACGGAGACGGCCGGAGATTGAAACAGCTATCTCTGATGATGAAGAGGAAGAGGAAGAAGAAGAGCCTACACCAGAGGTGGCAGAAGGCTATAACTACGGAGCATTTCAACGGTGCAAGCCTCGAACTTTTGATGGTAATGGCACTGCTGCTGCTGCTCACCGATGGGTGAGAGAGATGGAAGCTGTATTGAATATCAGCGAGTGTTGGGAAGATCAGAAAGTAAAGTTTGCTGCCCATTCTTTTGTGGACTCAGCTCTGTGCTGGTGGGACAATACAGTCCAAGCTGAGGGTAGCAGGGCTATTGGGAGAATGAGATGGTCTGAGTTGAAAAAGTTGGTTATTGAGGAGTTCTGTCCTCACTAAGAGATGGACAAGGTTGAGAGGGAGTTCCTGCAACTGGAGGCGGGAACCCTGACACATCAACAGTACAACACGAAGTTCAATGAGATGGCACGTCTGGTGCCGGATCAGGTGACACCTCTTTCGCGAAAGATGAAGATGTATATTCAGGGCTTACCGGCGGACATCCGTAGGCACATGATCGCTGCCCAGCCGAGCACGTTTAGATCGGTAGTTGACCTGGAGGGAAGGTTGTATGACGAGCGGGGGGCAATGGCGATGAGAGACGAATGGGAGGAGCGAGCCTATGTTAACAAGGGGAAAGGAAGGCGAGTCAATGATGGTGGATTTATGTATGAAGGTACGATGTCGAGAGACGATAATCAGAAGAGAATAGAAAGAAAAGGAGAAGTATGCAAAAAGTGTGGAAGAGGCCATGAGGGGGAATGCAAGTAGGGACTGAACGTCTGTTTCCAGTGTGGGAAGGAAGGCCACAGGGGGAGGGATTGCCGCACGGCTAAGTGCTACGACTGTGGCGAGACTGGACACCTAAGCAGCGATTGTAAGAAGTCAAAGGCAGGAAGCTCCGGTGCAAGGAAAGGGAACAGAGGGTGAAGGCTAGAGCTTTTTCCATGACCAAGAGGAGGCTAGAGCGGACTTCGACTTGACGTCAGGTACGTTTACTGTAATTTAAAATTTGTGCATCTATGATTTGAATGCGATGCTAGTAGTAGTCTCGTTTCTACTGCTTTCTGTTGTAAGTGGCATGTGAGGAGAAGGAACATCGATGAGCCCTTCGATGTAGAGATTGCTATTAATGAATCCACTAGGTTACCTAGATACCCTAGAGGATTACGGGATAGAACAGAGAAAGCGTTTGTTCCTGCTAGACCGTTCAGGACAGACTTGGTGGATAGGCGTACACCATAAGGTGAATGGGTTAGCAATCCATGAGGCATGGACGTATCGCCTACTTGGCCGATGTAAGATATGTGGATATACTAATATCTCAACCGTTAGATGTATCGAGGCACGAGTAAAGATTATTGGTGGCCAGGTATGAAGCGTGATATGATGGAGTAAGTGAGTAAATGCCTTACTTGTCTACAAGTGAAGGCCGAGCACCAAATGACGTATGGGAAATATTGAGGTGACTAAGGCTATGACTGAGAAGCTCAAAAGGATCAAAGCCCTGATGGAAGTAGCCAAAGATAGACGAGAAGTTGTTGGTAAATGACGTATACCGATGGAATTCCAGGTGGGAGACTGGAAAAGAGATGAGACAGTATTGCCCGTGGTGATTTAAGGGATAACAGGTTTTAGGACGAAACCTATATAAGAGGGGTGGACTTGTAACGCCCGGAAATTTTCTTTGAGACAACGAAAGAAGAAAAAAAAGAAAAAGAAATAAAGTCCAAAGTCGAGGAACCAAACTCACCAATGCGAAAAACTTTGATGAATGGGAGTATAAAAGGGGGAAGACACCCCATACTTGCCATTCAAAAGAGAAGAGAGAAAAGGAGAAAAGAGAAGAAAAGCTTGGTTCGGGTTGATTCGATCTTGGAAAATCGACGTGTAGCGGGTCAAATCGAAGCTCTACTCGACGGAATCGTTAAGGTGAGTTCCAGGACCCCTCTTTTACATGTTTTTGAATGATTTTGGGGCTGGAACTCATCTGAAAACTATTTTTTGGGTTTTTGGGTGAATACCCATTTATGTATGTATATGTATGTGTATGATTCGTTTGGGGCTTGATTTCGGGCTTGGGTATACTTGAATGATGTCGTAGTATGTTTCCCTAAGGTTTAGAATGGTTGATTTGAGCTTAAAAGAGGTTTAGAAGAGTTTGGAGGTCGAACATGGCGGCTGCAGTTCGGGATAAACTGCATTCGGCATCAGCTAGGGCTAGGCGACCGAATGGAGGTCCATGAGCCTGAATGAGGTTCGACTGGGTCCATACACATGAAAGAGGTGCGATTGAAGTCCATTCGTGCGACTGAGAGCCATACGCATGAAGGCTATGCGATTGAGTGAAATGCGGATGAAGTTCATGCGACTGTAGTCCATACGCCTGTGAGTCGTGCGATTGAGGCCCATACGCATGAAAGGTGTGCGACTGAGGGCCATTCGCATGAAGGTCATGCGACTGAGGTCCATATACCCGGATGTCATGCGATTGAGGTCCATACGCATGAAAGTATGCGATTGGAGGTCATGCGCATAGAATGCGTACGACTAAGTGTTCCCATGCGCCTAAGAGGTGATGTGCCTAAACAGTCCTCATACACCTAAAGTCATACGACTGGAGCGTTCATACGCATGGAGGTCACGCCACTGGAGCTCCATACGGCTAAGTGTTGGTGCGCCCGAATAGGGTTTATGCGCCTAGGAGTTTTGAGGGACTTTGAGAGGTGATGGTCGAGATGGATTTCCTCAATGATGCGATGAGCATGGACGGTATAAGATGACGTATGATGATGAGCTAATGATGATAATGATGTGACACATGATGATGTGCGATGACGTATGGTTATGTGATGTGATGCGCGTGATTCGTGTGATGATGATGTCGTGTGCTTGTGCACGTTGTATGCTATGCATGATGTATGTTATGGGTGTGCGATGTTGCCCTGTGTGATTGATGTTGTATGTTTTATGTTCCTTATTATTATTATGTATGTTTATCTTTCCATGGCTTTGCGTTGAACGTTAATGAATGAAATGAAAGTATTATGTAACGTAAAATGGAAGATAATGAAAAGATGAACGTAATGAATGAATGCATGCATTAATGAAAGAATGAACGAATGAAAGGCTTGCAAGCATACGAATGAGGTGAGCGACTCTGTGTTGCAATAGACTCGAAAGAGGTCCTTGTCGCGTACTCCGGTACTGTGTCAGTCTTCGGACATGAGTCGGGGGTTTAGTTACAGGCCCCGGCACGGTATCAGTCTTCGGACATGAGTCAGGGGTTTGGATACAGGCCCCGGCACCGTATCAGTCTTCAGACATGAGTCGGGGGTGTTGCATGAGACAGGATCCAGATGAACGAGAAGAGGATCGCGTACTCTGGTACTGTGTCAGTCTTTGGACATGAGTCGGGGTTTGTGTACAGCCCCGACACAGTATCAGTCTTTGGACATGAGTCAGGAGTAGTGCGTGAGACTGAGATGGGATCAAAGAGAAACGAATCGTGTACTCCGGTGCTGTGTCAGTCCTCGGACATGAGTTGGGGGTTTGTGTACAGACCCCGGCACAGTACTAGTCTTCAAACATGAGTCGGGAGTATGGCGTGAGTTGATGAATGAGAAAGGTAATGATGGAAAGAACGAACGTATGAAATGAACGTTAACAAAATATCTTAATAATGTAGTAAACGGGATCTTTGTCATTCGACCTCAGTAATTGTGGCTGAGTGCCACGAAGAGGGTAAAGTCTGACCAGATCTAGAACGGTGTGAATGAATGATGAAGATAATAATGATACTATTCGTATGTATGTATGATGTATGATCACGAACGAATGTATAGTACTGTAAGATTTTGAAAGAAAGTAAAGAATGGTTTTACGAAAGAAATGTATGTTTTGTTATAAAACTAGAACTCACTCAGCAACCCTGACTTTGATGTGTTTCCAGTTGGCAGGTATGTTGTTGAGGATGGCATGGGGCGAGTACTCAGTTCTTTTGGAATGACATCCATTATTATAAGGCTTTTGTAATGAAATGTAACATGAATTTTGTAATTTGATAATGAAGTATTGTTTGAAAAAGCTATTATGTTTAAATGAGACATTGTTTTAAATGTTTCCGCTGCGACGTTTTTATGTAAGACGACGAAAATTATGTTTTGAGTGCGATGAATGACCTGCTGTAAGCGTCCCGGGAACGGGGCCTTACACACACATTATACTTAATCTTTATTAAATCAATTATTATAAATTAAATTATTTAATCATTATCGTTCTCAATTTTAATTGACTTATTCCATTTTATTGAAACAAAACATAATCGATTGCATTATTTTATGTGACTTATTATTAAAACCCTCAAATTCCAACTAAAACCCTAATCCATGTTTAGTCGTTGATCATATCGTTATTCTAATTCTGAGACATCAATCCTTAGGTTAAATCGTGAAGGAGTTGTTGGAGAATGTTATTTTCTTATTATTATCAAGTGTGCATCTTATATCACGTGAGTTTTCCATGTGAGTTCTTCATGCCTCCTTTTTACTTTATTTCACACCTTTTGGGGTGAAACATGTTTACCTTATAAACTTACATTTGTAAACATCTTCGTAGTCGTAAATACACATGTAATTCATC